>CM060842.1:130086617-130201617 GCA_030762175.1 Metallyticus violacea
GTCGCATCTTTATGTTCACCATTTACTGTTATGTATTACTTTCTATGCTGTTTTAGCCATTTATTTTTCACATACTTTCATTTTTAATGTCCATTTTATATTTAAATCCCTTTTTAGGGTTGTTTGTATCATTGGGATATAAACTCTTATCTTTTTTATTCCGCATTTTCAAATGTCTTTACTCAGCACCAGTTAGCAACTTGACTTACAGATGGAAGAATCATATATAATTAGATAATGCATTGTCTTCCGTCAACTTTTATTTTATTGACGAAATAAAATGGTTCCATATTTGAATTGTGCATTGTCTCTGACGTAGATAGCAAATTACGAATAATACGGCCAATGGCTCAGCAGCAAGCGCAGCAGTAATTTTCTTTGTCACTTCAGGGAAAGGTGAAGGCGACCTTAATGGCATATTGGCTAACGGATAGGCTGACCTGAAACCCAACAGAAAAACTAGAATGCAGACGACAGCAATTTAAAATATATAATTTCATCAATGTTATTTCTAGATATTATGGTAATATGGAGTCATGTATTTATTTTAACAGTAGATAAAACTTCACTATAACTAATTTATTTTTTAAAAAAAAATGTCATTCTCAAGCTCTCTTAATGGTAGTTTAGTTTATGTGAGATCGCAAATCTTATGATAGGTCGATAACCATTCATTTATATCTCTTCCCCCCCCCCCCCATTTCTGGTAATTGTCAACTGCAGCGCAACGGCGCAGTTTGTTACTAAAATTACACAGAAAAGAAAGGAAAAATGTTGAAACATCAGGAATTCATTTCAAAAGTATTTCACGTATATATATATATATATAGAAAATAGACCGCAATATTGAGCTCACATACAAATAGATTTAAAGGCGAGTGATGGAATGTAGACTTTTTTAAATAGTGTATATAACTTAATACTCATTTACATTTATTTAATCACAATGCCATAATTTTCAACATCTTTGCCTATACTGTACGATGGCCACTGCCTCCCTTTTGAAAAATGTAATATTACATTCTTATTTGAAGGTGGTTTTCAGTTCTCTAAGAATTTTGCAAGTACCTCTTATTTACAAGAAGCTCGCGGTTTTGAACAACGAATCAATAACTAAGATTTCCCATTTTTTCCTTTCTACACCATCTTTACATGAGCCAAGTTAATCCCTTACTGAAATGAAGTGCTAATTTTCAGAGTTTATAAGATTTGGCGTTCTTTTTCTTCCTATCTTGAAGAGTAACGTCCTCTCCCCCTAAGTTAATTGTTCTGTTATTTTCCTTCGAGCTTTTCATTGATAACGTTTAGTAATTGATTCCGTAGGTTTAATTATTTTTATAATTCGTTATAAACATCATTAATTTAGGAATGCTGGATATCAAAGTAGCTGCTTGGCTAATATTAAGGTGATATTTTTAAACTAACAATGAAATAATTTTATAACAGATTTTAAAGGTAACTAAGATTTTGGTGGGAGATGTTTAGTGGAATCTCTGAACAAATGTACCGTCAACATTTTATGTCCAGATAAGAGGATCCTACAAAATCACTTAGTAATTTCTCAATGTTGCGTAACAATTAAAATACTCAAATATCGTCAGCTCTATATTTCCAGCGGTTCTGTGAGAGGTTTACTTGACTTGCGGTTGCAAAGATGATGTAAAATGCATAGATGTACTAAAAGAACTTCATTAGCTTTGAAGAGGTAAAATCTGGAAATTTATGGAGAAATTTTCGGATTTAAATGCTGCTGTATATGTTTTTTACTACTTCATACTTCAGAAGGGAGTGGGAGGGACATCAGAACTTTGGTGATCTATCTGATTTGCAGCCAAATACTACTGTGATTGCTCTATAGAGCTCTGTATTTTGTTTCTTTTTGTGTTTTTGAAGTCATTTTACATAATGACTACACTTTTTCAGTTTTATTGTGAGGTACTTACATTTTTTATTTCTAATGCGATGTGTTAAAATGTCGTTATTTATATTTATTGTTACGTATGGTGCCCAGTTCTAAAATTTGTTACTTTTATACTATTCCTTCTGGTCACTTCCCTCTAAAGATAATTTGGAAAAGACTTGCATGTGAGTTTCATAAGGATTACTGAAAGGTTGCACCCCGAAATCCATTGCTTTAGGTAGACTCTAGGTCTTCAGCAACCCGCTTAGGAATTAACATATTTTTCCTGAATAATAGAACTGAAGGTCAACTCTTGATCCCCTCTTAACATCCTTATTGGGATGTTGATGCAAAGAAAAGGAGAGAAATTGTGTTTATTTAATTATTTACATAAGGTAACGGCAAACATGAGCAAAGATAATGAAAAAAATGAAACCATTATTACAAGGAAAAATGCCTATTGAGCAGTTTGCAACCTAAAGGTACATTTGAATTGCACTTTCTGTAGGAAATGTTATTCTTTTTCCTCTTCAACTTCTTTTTGTGCACAGCTGTACAGACTAGGCCCTGTTGGAGAAGCATTGAGTTCAAGTACACATAGAACAATAAGTTTGTTCCTCGAGATTTTATACTTTTGGTACTATACAAAATCTGACCGAAAATTGTCCTCCATTTTCAATATCTTGAGATCCTGTGCGCATTTTTTATAAAACTTTGTAGCCTGTCTGAGACCAGCGAATTCATAAAGACCGTACTTGCGTGTAGCGTTCTTTTGAGCAAAACAAGCATCAGCTCCAGGATACTTCTAACTTTTCGCCTTGAAAGGAAGAGAATCCGGACAAAATTTACGGCCACTAGGCAGCTCATGGAGTTCTCAGTGCAACAATTTGTACCTTTTCAAAACTTCGTAAATAAACTGGGAAAAGTGTATTAGATCAATATAGAAATACTTCGGAAGAAGATTAGGGTTTTAATGAGCTCTGTACTTTCCGGACAAACTGCACAATTGCCAATTTAACTCGCAATCAGCATTTAATTTTCATTACATGAAAAAATGCTGAACTTATTTTAATAACTTTAAATACCTGAGGTTTTTATATGGCTTTTGTATTAATGCTTTCCTTTTGGTTATTGTTCATCAGGTTTGTTTTGACTTACAAATGTTACTTATTAGCGGTTAGGGAGACGAAGATTAATAATTAATAAGGGATTAATAGTATTTGTTGATAAAACAAATAAAACGGTTTATATGTAAATACCCCTACATACAATCCTCTCTCTCTATAAAAAAACTAATGATGAATTTAATAATACAAAACTTAAAATTAAATTGACATCAAATAAGTTATCATTTATCTAAAAGTGGAAATAGTGTGTTTCTTTCCGGTTTTTTTTTAAATTTTTATTCTTTTGTTTACATATTCTGTTTATATTTCCTCTTCGTGGTTTTACTTGAAAGTCTATTATTTTGGAATGATAAAGCCCAGAATTTTCGCAACTTTAGTGCATATAAAGTGGTCAGTGATTGTAACATCGACACTATTTGATTTTTTAATAATCATTCTATAAACAACGCTGCGCGTCTATCTCTGAGGCCTGCATTTTACTAATATGCAGATGAAATCATTACAGCTAATTAGTGTAAAGTATCTCTACTAAAATGAATGAAGAGAAAGTTGCATAAAAAACGGATATTTAATTGCTTAAAACTTAAATTCGTGAGAAGAAACTACGGAGAATATGCTAGAAAGAAGTAAGGCTGCTTGACAAAAGGAGCATATCTTAGAGAACAGAGCGTTTTATAGCTTAAAATAGTGCAGATATATAAGCGAAAGGACCGCAACGGCATAACATATGAAGAATATGCAAACTGCAGAAATGGCTATGACCACAGAAACTTGGAAAATAAACCCAAAAAATGCAAGAAGGATGTAACAATGAGAGATTATAATGGCGGAGGTAGTATTGAAAGTTCGGTCGCATTGAAAAAAAAAAATACACTATATTTACACCAGATGTAATTAGCCAATACTAGCTAACAGCTCGGGGTTGCAACTCTCTTATTGTAATATTTTGTTATTAAATAAATAAATATGTATTGTTAAGAAAAAAAAGCTCCTGTGAATGCATATCCGGAAACAAATATATTTTGAGATACGGGTCATGTTGTAACGTGGGCTATTATCCTCAACTCTCTGTTGAATAGCCACCTTATTGCTATATTAATATCTAGCATTGCCACATATCCTTCAGCACTGCGTTTTAGAGAGTCGCGTGCTTGATACTATGCAGTGCACACACTCTTCTGTAAATTGTCCACGAGTGAGGGAAAGGCCTTTAAGTATGCTCATCAAAAATTCCAAATATCAAGACCAGGTGATCGGAGTGGTCGTATTCCGGGATCTCATCGCCCAGATACGTGTTGTCGGACGATATGTAGAAAATGTGGTGGTACTCCACCGTGCCTGAACGACATCTTTCTATGTGCACCTACAGTCTCAGCTAAACTATACAAATGCTTTAGTGCACCGCACAGATAAATACAAGTTCAGTTCAATGAGACGGAACGAAAAGACAGCCATACCTTATCTCTTGGTTCATTTTTACTACAGAGTGTTCACAAAGTAAGTATCGATTTCATAGAAACGAGGGATGTAGAGGTAATATTTGCATGTCTGTGTATTGTAGAGGTTGCAGTTGCTGCTGAAATCGGATATTGGCTTCGTGACTACAGCTCCACGTGTTCTGCTGATAACTGAATGTGTATGATGTTAAGTGTGCCAAAGGGGGTAGCCATTGTACTGTGGGTCTTATGGTGAGGTTCAGACGAAATTTGATCGCCGATTCCATAAACAGAACAATTAAACTATTGGTGAAGAAATTCAAGCGCACTGGGACCGTTAAGAATGAGTTTGGACAAGGCCCTCCATCAACCTCTGAAAACAGAATTTGAGCAATTAGGGCCTCCATTGAATGCAGTCCGAAATCGGTGCAGGGTTTGTCATGGGAACTGAACATTTCACTCTTGAAGCTGCATAAGGTGTTGCAAGCTGAAGAAAGGACCATACCATCTGCAGTTTCTGCGCCATTTAAAGGATGAGGATTTGGCAGAATGATTTGATTTGCTTGCTGTCTTGGATGTTCGCACATTTTTAAATGTCGTGTTTCCTGGAAGTTGGATTGGGCGCGCAGGGCTCATAACCTGGGCAGCGCGTTTACCTGGCCTCGCGCAAGTGAGCTTCTTTGTGTGAGTATTTATCAAGGGACGTGTTCTGCCATCGCATTACCACATTGGAGGAGCTCCGAAACCGAATTAGACAGCAGCCATAACACCACGAATGCTCCAGAACGTCTTTCGTGCAACAGTCAAAAATGGGAGGTGTGCCTCGATGTGAATGATGCTCATATGATAAACATATATCATTATGAACATTAACAATTCAGTCGCCATTTCAACAAAATCGATACTTAATTTCTGTACACTCTGTAAAGTATTCTTTTTGGTTAGGTTTGAATTGAGTCATATACCAAAGGGCATTCGTTTTGGGATGTGTGTGTGTGTGTGTGTTCATGAGAACTTTGTTACTAGTTTTGGTGAACTCTCTCTGCTGTAAAAATATGCGACACTTTCATTTAAACACTACATGTATACACATATTTCATAATCTATGTTGTAAAATGAAATAAATGCAGTGTATGTCTCAGGAAAATAAACACTTTCATATAGCATTATTTATGACTCATAACTTAATTGGTTAGGAAGTCAATCCGAAACCAATTGCATAAACCGAATGCATTGGTTCAAATTCTGCACGAGTTAAGTTGCTTGGCTGAGCTTTTTGTAAGCTGTCAGGAACCACCCGGTTCATTTAGCATGAACATTATTCGTTCATTATAACCAAAACTACTCGGGATAGGATGTCATTGGATGTAAAAATGTAATAAAGGTTCTCTTGAGTCTTATATTGTATGTAACACTTTTATTCAAATAAAGAAATCCCTTCAGAACATAATTGTGTCATAAGTATTTGCTCAAGGTATTCATCACAACGTTCGGCTCATGAGTTACTTGACCACCTTTTGCTAGAAGTTGGCTCTCTATCTTATCCTAAAGTATGTCGATATAATTATTTTATGACCTGTAATATAAAGGGTTATTCAAAATGATGTGAACAATTTCACACCTCTTATTATTTTGGAATACAAGAAATATGTTTATGAATTGAATAGCAGTGATTAAGTTCAAATTTGAGTTACCTTCTGCAAAGTCAGATGGCAGCTCAAACCCGTGTTGCGTATTTCGCGTGTCATGTAAAATGGCAAAAATCCTGTAGATAAGTCATTTTGTGTGCGCCGCTATCACGAAACAGTGGAAAGGTAATTCGAAACGCAATATAATAACACACTACTACTCCCTTATCCATTCGCGAGTGGTACAAACAGTTTGTAGATAGTGGGTGCATTTGCAAAAGAAAAAGCACTGGGCGTGCGATCACAAGTGAGGAAACAGTGGAGCGCGTATACAAGTAGACCGGGTAAGTTAACAAACAGGGCAGCAGTAGGCTTGCAATACCCCAGACAATTGTCTGGAGAATGCTACATGAACGCCTGGGTTTGCACCCATGCAAACGTCAGTTGGTACAGAAACTGAAGCCTAATGATCGTGAAAAGAGGTTACAGTTTTGTACTGACATCCTAGCTATACTCAACAATGACAACAACCTGCTCGAAAAAATCGTCTTATTCCATCTCTCCGGGAATGTTAATAAATACAATGTGTGGTTTTGGAGTTCTGCTAAAATACATGTGATAATTGAGCATGCAAGAGACAGCCCGAGGTAAATGTTTCTTGCGCAGTGACTGCTCAAAATGTGCACGGGCCATACTTTTTTTGGAGAGGCCACAGGTACTATGTATATTGGTATGCTGGAAGAATGGTTGCTGACACAACATGGGAACGAGTTCATCTTGCAGAAGCATGGCGCCCCAACACATTCCCATTTGTAGGTACTGGGCTGTCTAAACGAACGTTTCAGGCGTGAATGGCTTTTTTTTTTTTTTGATTTGTTTTATTTACGGGCGCTCTCTAACTTCTCAGGTCATCAGCGTCCCATTCAAATCAGGGCGTGAAACGGTCGGTAAATTTTGCTCAGAGGCCTCTTTTTTTCAGACTTGAGGTTCCTTATCGTGCCGTAAATGTACGACACGGGACCCATGACTTTACTTCCTTTCCGAAGGAAGGCATACTTAGGATTTTTAAGCCCGAAAAAATTAATCGACCCTGGCCGAGATCGAACCTGCGATCTTGGGTTTAGAAGGCTAGTATGGTTACCACTACACCCCCAGGACCGACAGGTGGTCGTGAGACAGAAGCTCATGCGCCCCCCAAGATCTCCAGATCTTACTCTACTGGATATCTTCTCGTGGGGTTATGTGAAAGATAGAGATTATGTGCCCCCAATGCCAATGTCACTAAAATGCCACAAAATTGAGGCAAGACATAGTTAAAATTGACGTGAGCTTGCTACAAAACATCGAGTATCAGTTCGATGCGTGAAGGAACTTTGTAGGCGCACATATAGAACTTTGACTGTTACTCTTTCATTTACAAAACGTTGTAGTGCAAGTGTGCGTATAGATATGCAAAAATAATTTATTGAAATTGGTCGCATCACTTTAATGACCCTGTACTTTCCTTACTGTTCCGACTTTATCCTTATAAATCAAGTTCCGCATTACAGAGATGGACAGAATTTTATTTTCGATGGATTTAATTTTGCATATTAAGCTTTTCAAACGTTTAATTTTTGTCATTATCGAAACTAGTAATAAAATTATGCCAAATTTTAACCTTAATTTATTACACGCAGTGCATGTATTAGATATTTATAATGAAGGTTCTCTGTTTTTAAACCTGTATGCTTTTTAGCTCAAAAACTGTTTTCTGTATAAAACATTAGACATTGTAAAGCAGACAGAATGCAATAATCTTCCTATATTTCTGCAAGATACACTTCAAATGAGCCACACCACATACAAACAAGTGCAAAGAACTCACACGACATTCCTACGCCTCTCTCCAAACATTCCAACTGCGCAGTGAAACTTACGTAACAAAAAACCACGACATCCATTTTCTCCTTTTTATTTCTTGTATTATTTTTTAGGTTTTTACTTGAGCGCTTGTAATGTTAACTTTGTTTGAAGAAGGGAAGTTAACAGACGGGGCGTGACCGAATCACGGACCACGTAACCCCCCTTGTGTGCGCTATGTCAATGAATGTTCACGGCACACGCACGGTACCCCGCAGGCAGCGCATGCGCTCTCTGGAAATTGATTCGTCGTGCTTTCAACCCTGCTATAATCTCAACCCTTCCTCATTCATTCACGTGAAAAAGAGAAGCAAGAAAATCATTTTAAATTTCATTGCGATGTAAATAAGGGGTTGATATATTCTAGCCTTAAGGAAGAACCCTTATTTCCTTCTCATTAATGTCGCAGCACGACTGAATCTTCCTGCTGGACATTGTCTAAACTTTCCTAATTAATATGAACATAGGTGCGTTTCAAAGTTAACTCTATGTAAAACATCTGAACAGTACGGCAGTTGCAAATCGGCTGTGGAAAGCAGTGTAGTTTCGAGTTCTGTCTGGGTTAAGTTGGTTCTGAAGAGATAAAACTTGTCGGCTAAGTTTTTTTCTTCTTCTTTGAATTACCTTTGGTCTGGGACCATTTAGTAAGCCAATCGTTCCAAGGACTAAATACAGAACGAAGTTTTTTTTTTTTTTTTTTTTTTTGATCATAGTATAAAGTCAGATAGAAATATTAAATGCAAAGTCAAATTGGCGGTATCGAAACTCTATATGGACATCTTGTAAAAAGCGGTTGAGTTTCAGGTACACTGATTTATTGCAGCCATCATTCGAATGGCAGTTATCATCACTCTCGGTGGCAGAGTCAGATGCCGCCTTGCAATATTGTACTGCGAGATTTTCGTGGTTCAGTTGAGTTAACCTTAGATTGACGACTTTTGAAGGAGATGTAATGACAATTTTCATGTTGAGTCTCAACAGAATACAAGCTGGGTTTTCTATAAAAAAAATCTATACTGATTATACAAATGAAAAATGTGTCATTTATGAAACAGATATTTTCAAAGATATCATAAGACACTTAAAAAACAAAACTGTTTTTAAATTTTTCAAGACTTAATTGTCATTATTTTTATATTAATTTTAATACAGAAGAAAAATATTAATTTTTAAAACATATTTTCTGCTTTAGGTGGACTTTTAACACGAACTATTAATCTCAGGTTTCTAAATAAGTTTGTAAATTTGTTACTTAGCAATTCTGATGAAATAATGAGTAATTTAAAGCAATAGTACAGCTTTTGGTATATAATGTCATTTTACGCAAATTTCAAACAATATGTTTTTCGTAAATCGCATGCATGCACTCACTACTAAATAGAGTAGTGGTTTCGCACATGCTCTTGCACAGTTTTTCAGAAAAACACACAAAGTTAAAAAATATGAAAGTTTAGACAAATTGTAAAATAGTATTACAACATGGTGGCCATGTTTAAATGCCACTAACATATAAAATGATATATAGATGTACTCTGTGAACTATGTAAACTCATATTATACATAAAACCAAAAATCGATTTTTTGACCCAAAGTCTGTATCAAATGTCCGCGTCGTCATCAGTTACCTTCAATATCTATGAGTGAATATTATTAGGCAACTTAATTCAAAATAACATGATTATTAGATATTTTAGAGTGCCACAAATTTGCAAATGAAAGCAACACAAGACAGCAAGAGACACAATAGAACGAACAAAACAAACGCACACTATGGCTTTCTAACAGTGTTTAAAGATAATTTTCTTTTATTAAAATTATTTTATATGTACACATTTTTAAGGCAATGCCTAGCTAGATCTTTGTCACTCAAATGCGGAACTTTGCTATCTTAATTGACACATAAAGTTGGCATTTAAAATAATCAAAAAAATACGGTTCCAAAAATGAATTACATTCTTGTTATTCAGCTCATGGTAATCCTTTCCTGCAGTTATTACTTACATCATAAATTGTGATATTTTGTTGATTAAGGATCTTCTTCCAGCAAAACTTTGTAAATGTTCTATATAATTTGGACGTTACCAAAAGAGGTAAAACAGGAATAGGCTTCAAAATTATTATTATTTTTTTTTTTAGTATAACTAGAACTATAAGCAGTCTTGTTAATAAAATGCTAATTTATAACATTAGTTGCATAAAATAAACATAGTATGAATTACGTCATTAAATTGTTTTCATGAATGAAATGTCAAACGATAATGGTGTATGTATAACTAATACTAACCTGTCCTGAAATACAGTACGATCCATTTCAAATCTGCCGGCGTTCTAGTGGGCCGAACGGCGCGCGTTTATTTGAGAGATACGAGCACACGATACAGATCACTCTATATCACTATATGTATAAAAGTGCAGTATTTAGTCCTCTTAATTCAGGTGTTTTTGATACCGCATTCTTGTGCTAATCGGCGTAAAAGGTTTAGAACTTCTCTGCCTTCTTGCTTGAACATCTGCAAGTTTCTCCTCTGTCAAAACTGTATTCTTTCGATATTTCTTTTTGGCTTTAACAGATCTCGATTCACGCCACTTTCTAAACAATTCAGTTATGCACGTTCTGGAAGGAGCAGTAGCTTTAGGAAAATGAGGTTGAAATTTACGTGCACATCTATCGTAAGATTGTCTCTTCAAGAGATCAGTTTCAGCAATGAATATTCGTTGCTCGACACTACCACACCGTTGTAAACAAAGGATTTACTGGAACTCGCCTATTTTCAATAAGACGTTAGAATGACACTGAGCGTAGGGTGCGGCGTGCGTAGTAACTGATTTTCTTCATGTAAGGGAGCAGTCTGTTCTCCCCAGTAAGCGAGCGCCTTATAGCCTGTTAGAACGCTGGCAGGCTTGAAATGGACCGCACTGTATATGTCGACCCTAAAGTTTCTGAAGTGTCCTTCTTAATAATTTAACTGTTCATCCAGTTAGTATATCTGTCGTTGTCCTTCTGATAAGTATCATAAGATTTTCTCGGTATCAGGAACAATTAAGCCTTTTCAGCTTAGGCTAACATTTCTTGCAGTAAATCCATCGTCACTGACAACAATACACAAACGAACTAAATAATCTCTTTCGATACATTGACATCATCAGTATAACAAAAAAAAAAAGGCAATAACTTCAGAGTAATTAGTTCGAAAATCAACATTAACATTAATTTTATATTATTAGTATCCTTTTATAATTTTGGTATACAAAACATAGCATATGAAAATTCTTTGTGCAATTATACAATTACAGCATTTGTAAAAATTACATTTTATTGAAACATTAATCATGCAAAAGTATAACAATATAAACTAATACCATTATAATATGCTATTATATGATCGTGTGTTTGCATTGATATTACTTTGTTTTGGGACATCTTTTTAATTCATGCTCATTACCAGGGACTGAGTGTGGGCGAAGAAGGAATTACATAACATATCCAACTCAGCCATATTATACATTGTTGATATTTTCATTGTTCTTGATTCGTTTGTCTCTCAAAATATTAATTTATTGACATCGTAAAGACATATCTCTATGATATTTCACTAATAGAAGATTATAAATCACTGGGTAAAGAAGCTTAGAGGTTTTTTTATTCAGTGATAACTTATTTTTTCACTATATCACATTATAATACTTTACTTTTTTCCACGTTATTAAAGAGTGAGTGTTACCTAACTTAACTGTCTTGCATAGTTCCGAGCTACGGAAAGGAAGGTGTGACCCACGATAGATTCTGTCCGAACGCGGTCTGTTCTCAAAGCCGTTTACTCCTACGAGCACACTACAACAATCGGAACAATACTTATGTTCAATTTAATGCCGATAGCAGTGCATGAGATATGCAAGAATGAATGAATAGTTTTTAACGCCCGTTTTTGCTACATAGGTGCACAGGCGATGAACACTGATGATACATGAGATGAAATGTTATAATGAGAAAGAATTTTTATTTTTTTAAGAAAGGAATCGTTCCAGGCCTAAGTTTAGGGTGCCTCCTTGGCATTTGCCATTTATGAGGACTGAGGAAAACCTGAAAAAAACCTCAGTCAGGGAGGACGGTCGTGGCGGCATTCGAACCCAGACCACCCGCTCACGAGTCCGCGTTTAACGACTTCGGCCATTCGTGGCGGTATATGCAAAAAGGGAACTTTTATTTGGTGTATTCATTTATGAAATGTCCATCACGAAATTATTGTGCCTCAAAAGTTCTATTGACCCTAGCAGCAGGATTAGCTTTCCACTTAATTGCTCTTAAACAGTTGACAGAAAACGTTGAATCTTTGAGGGAATATTTCACCATGTGTAAAAATGTTATAAGAGAAGCATTATCGTTATAAGAATAAAACTATTACTCAATGTTGGTTTTATTCGAAAAAAGTTTAACATTTAGTCTTTACTGTATGAATAAATGTTGTAAATGCTCATTTAAGTAACTAGGCACATTGAAACTATTACCAGAGTACAGTCTTGAGGACTGAAGCGGATTTTATGAGATGTGTCGACGATGTGGCCTTAGAATATCTACCCGAGGGTCCCAGGATGAAAGAAAAAGGTTCAAATCACACGACAGTTCTTCATTAAACGCCTAGAAGTGTTTATTTACACAATAATTTGATGATTGCCACCTGGTTCGTTACCTCTTTTACATTAACACCACGAGCTACATACACCGCCTAAAATTGCATCTACCGCCCTAAAGCAACATTGTACGCCTCTCGACTTTCACTTGCGACACTGCTGACTTGAAATCTAAAAACAACGTAAACCCAAGGTATCTGGAAATGCTTTCTGGAAATGCCTCCTGAAAATGCCCTCTTTTGCAAAGTTGTTTTCCCTTATATTCTAATTTCGAAGTGTCCCCATATGTTCGTGAGAGCTCACGGGGTTCACAGCATAGCGCTCACGGATTACTGAGCCTTCAAAATATTCAAATATTATTGATGAGCTCTTGTGCTCCCAAGCGCGCTCACTTTAAATTCATAAACTCTTTGATTTCTCATTGGATAGTTCATGGTCAGCCGATGTAATGATATCATCACCAGTACCTGTTCTTTGGTATCTTTAACGAACTTACGAGCATCTTCAGCAGCTAAGAATACAAAAGACCTATTGTTCGACTCCTGCCGGACACCTGCATGCAGTTTTGTTACAATAAAAATACTTGTTGCTCGGGCTATTTTCAGTAAATGAGAGTACAAAAGATTACATTGGGGAGCCTTTACCTTTCGTCAAATAGGTATGCATCTGGGTAGTCTAAATACACTCTTTCTGATGCATGAAATGGTCTTGTTTGTTGCTGCAGGCTAAATAAAATATTTGATAGTTATTACTATTTAAAGTGGGTATAGACATTCACCCTCAGACACGCGTGGGTCTGAAGACCTATCACAGGATATGCCTTCAGTAGAATTTTTAGAAACTATACATAGCTTCTGCAGATATCCCTCAGTAAACTCATTATGTTTAAAACACGTTTATGGTTTGCAATGTCTTAAATATCTCCCAAGATTTTGTTTAATTAAGCTATACATTACTAGAGCAATTATTTTTCATTAGAGATGCTATATTCGAACCTTTCCCTTTTTGTAGTATTTTGAATTTTTCGAATTCTAAACTAAAAACGTTACAACTTTGAAATAATTAAATTTAACTCCAGTGGTGCACAAAAGAAAGCCTTCATCAACAAAACCAACACCACAAGACAATTTCAGTAACTGATTGCTAATTTTGCTAAATGTAGCAACAGCAATAAATTATGTTCATTTATTTTTAATTTACATTGTCATAGCATTCTGCTATTGTGTACTTCAAAAATATAAGTCAAAAAGAAAGAAAGAAAATAGTTGTCAATTTTTGCCAGACTGGTGATATTTTTCTATTTTTGCATATCCTCCTAACTTTAATTTTATTCCTGTTTTATTTCAACGTTAATATTTGTCAGTTATTGGCTATACTATCAATTTATTTTGTTTTTTTCCCTGCTCATAATTTTAAATTTGTGTTAACACTTACCAATGTTTGTCCATACTTATGATATTTGCCCATTTTTTTTTTCATATTATTCTACCTTTAGTTTTATTTCTTTATTTATTTCATTTTTAATGTTGGCCAATGCTATCGATATTTGGTTATTCTTCCATATTATGTTATTTTTATTTTAATTATATCATTGTTAATGTATGCCAATGTTTGCTTATACTGTCGATATTTACGCTAACTTACATTCTCTTTTATCAGTATTTTTTATGCATTTTTGTTTTAATATTTCTCGGTTTTGCTATAATGGGTGTTTCGACATTGTCGTTTCTTTAGTTACATTTTTTATGTATTTTCTATAATAATATCTATCTAAATTTGCCAATATCTGCCTATACTGTCGATCAAACATTTCCTAACTTTACTTTTATTTCGTTGCTTATTTCCGTTATATTTGTCAATGTCAGCCTATAATGGCGGCATTCACCGATACTTATTCTCCTGTTTTGACGCTATTTATTTATTTATTTAAATAAAATAATCTGCGTTATATTAATTATTTGATATTTTAATATTATTTTTAAATTTTTAGTGTTAATAAATGTACATTTTAACATATGCTCACGAAATTTATCTTTGCCTCAATATTTTCATTATTAATTTTATATAACTAATTTTTAATATATAATATTTGTAAGTATTTCTTTAATTTATCAATATTTGCCTTTTCTTCGACATTCTATATCTTTTCTTTGTTTTTTTCTTGTTTTTATTATAGTACTTTTCTAGTTTTATTTTATTGTTAACGTTTGTGCACATTAGCGTTTCCCGGAAAAAGTACTTCCCTCAGGAACTGCATTGGAAATAGTCATCGGGCTACACTGAAGTCAGTGTGCGCAGGCGGGGCAATGGAAGAAACACTAGGGTTAGAGTTTAATAAATTATATTTTATTTAAAAAAGTAAAAATTTCTCATATCACGCAAAAAGATGCTTGAACTGCCTGCCTTCAATGTTTTGTTTTTATATATTTCTTACATCTTCATATGGAATTGCACCATTACTCTTTTTAATTCTTTACGAATCATATTATTACTTGAGATTTTATCATTTGGGCTTTACTCTTCACGTAATATTTTGATAGTACGAACGCTTATTTTACCAATAACAATTATTCCTTTCAGTTCTAATATCCTTACATGAATTTATACTAGAGTCATTTTTTTAACAATTTTAGCTATTGGGTTATATCATGAATGAAACCAAGGATAAGTATTGGTGTCGTAAACCAAAAACAGTAAGTAATAACTACTTCCGGTGATTGTTTATTTCTTTACATTTCCATTTATTGATGAAGTAGAAGATAAATTGTTTTCTTAGTATATTAAGTACCTTTAATCAAAGGTCATAAATAACTAATCTTTATGGAATAGAATCGTTAGGTTTAATGTTTGAAATTAAGTCTGCTAAAAATGCAGGATTGTGCATTTATTTGATTGTTTGATTCTCAATTCCAGCTTAGAAATTCGGTAAACTCTGCTTGTCCCCAACTGTGTAGCCTGGTTGACCTTGAGCGATAGTTTACTTATCAACCGATGCAGCGTTTGTCACCAGATAATTGAATAACCTGATACTACAACCTACGAAAAAAAATGTTTTTAAGGAGACGAACAATGTCCTGAAACTATCTAGAAGCCTATGAAGTAAAGCGGAACCGCCTTCGTGGTCCCGAGTTCGAATCCCGTAAGGCCAGTACCCAAGTAAGGTTTTTGCCGGAGTTTTTTCCTTACCTTGAAGAGATGAATGTCAGATAACTTGATGCCTTGTAGACTCCGGGCTTATTTGCGCACTCACGTCATCATTCAACCTCTCTTTGGACCTTTGATGCTATGAGAGATGTCAAACTATAAGTACATACACATATGTATATATATATATATATATATATATATATATGTATATATATTTAAAAAAGGAAAGTGGGTCGTAAATGGTCACCTATTAGGAAACTTAAGCAAACGATGGCTACGATGATTGATCGGTAAGCAGGAAGTCATCATTTCAAAGTGAGCTTTCTCGAAGGTTCCCAGTTCAACATAAAAAGTTGCGATAAAAAGATTCCGTTCGATGCTGGCTAGCGGGCCAATTTAAAATAATTTTTAAGGTCAGTATCAAAAATAGTATGATAGATATATTTAAATCTTTAATAATTTTTTTCTGGGGTCCTCGAGTTCCCTTAACCCTTCCCGTTAGTGCACCGCTGGGTGTCAGTTTGAGCGATTGAGTGACAGGACGATGTCAGCAAGCGCAGTTACTAACTTGGCCTTAACCGCTAAATAAGGACATCGGGCGCTTATGATGTGATTGATAAAGGTAAGAAGTGGCGCCTTGCCGGTTGATACATTTTCACCAAGTTAAATTGAGCAATGCAAAGTATCATGGATATACAGCACGTTTCTACATAAGCACAGCGTTTGCGTTTTCTTGTTTTAACTCGTGTAATATTTAAATCTATTTACTTCATACGCATGAAATTTGAATTTTTATAAACATTGAACATTTCCGTAATTCATTACTTCTGCACCAAAAGTGAAATAAAATGACTAGCAGAAGAATAGCTGTAGTTTGCATTACAAGCTGTACACTCTGCTTCTTCGCTTTGTTTTAGACACTACAAACTGTGGTAGTTATTATTCCAATGTCGCAAACTAAGAACGTTCATTCATGTTCCTAATGCTTGGAGAACCCGGAAACAGCGCGAAGATAACTGATTTTAGGAGCTGCAGTTCAAGGTCACACATGTACAGTCGCTTTCGCCTGTCAGCTGACGCAGTAGGTTATTCAACCAAGTTTCTATTTTTTCTGAGGATTCTGCTATGATTCTGGGTCCTCACAATTCGAACTAATACTTAAGTGTAATCATATCTTGGAATTATTTTGCGAGTTCAGCAGTTAAGGGAGGATTTCCATATGATGATTTTTTATTCTACTCCCTTGAGTAGTTAAATATAATTAAGTCATCTCTACTTTTATGGAAATGTTTCCGATTTCTCATTAATTATTACACAAAAATGAATTAGAAATGTGGACATCACGGCCTAGAAGGTAACAAAGCAGCAGATAAACTGACTAAATAATGAACTAACATTGACTCCATGGAACAGTCTTTCTGTGACATTGGGAAGAAAACTGCGGAAACGGCCATATATCAGCGAGTCAAGAGTATCAGAACTTTCCCGGTCACTAACTGCGTAAAATTCTTATTAAAACATCCGATAGCATCCTGGCTAAGGACCTACTAAGAGTTATGAAAAGCAAATCATGAAAGTTAGTAGTAATAGTAAGTAGTTCAATAATGACTTGTGGATACATTAATTAACACAGAAATAGACAAGAAAGCTATTGAAATGATTACTGAGCATTGGCCATTCCGTAAACGCTTATGAACAGTTGGACTCTATAAAGAAAATCCCGCATACCGTCTATATGGAGAGACTGCTAAACCAACATACCAGAGTATCCATCTCTGGAAAGGAAAAGAAAATATCAGTTAGGTTCCAGTCCTTTAGAGGGTGCATTCCTAAACTTGTAGGATATATTCTAGATATCACTAAATCTGAAACTACAATTGGGATTAAAAGAGTGCACAAAAGACCATTCTGGCATAAGAGACAAGGTGTATTATTATTCATTACACATCCCCACTTAAATCAATTAGTAAATCAATCAATCACTCTCTTGTAAGCTTACCTGCATTTTGGGAATTATCATGTAATCTGATATGTACTGCCTTTTAGTATAAAACCACATAGTTTCCAGTTATTTGTGTGTACGTTAATCGATGATGCTCATTTTAAATGATTTTCTTTTCTCTTTTATTTTATTCACATCTGTTTTCTAAGAGATATAACAGAAAAGCAATAAAGTTGTCTTTTTTTCTCACCTTCCACACAAAAGTTAAAGTTCTTGTTATTGAGCTGCAATGAATAAAAGTAGGAAAATTAATGGGGAGAGTAGAGGATCTAAAAATGGTATATTGATACAAATTTTCATAATGTAAGGGTTTTGGCTAGTTTCGTTTACAAGTTTTTTTTAGAGAAATACCTCACAATGGCAATGAAGATCCCAAAAGCATTCATCGTGCAGCACTTTATTTAGCTGATATAGACATATGCATTTCTTAAAAAATGTATGTGATAATTTTCTATAAAATTTAATAAACCAAGCCCCTGGATGTCTATTTCCTTCGACAAAACAAAATGCGTATGAGAAGCATATTACAGATTTTACAGAATGAGCAGATTATGTTTCCCATACGCGGCGGCGGAGCTGCATGGTCCGCGCAGCCTCTACTCACAGCACACGGTTTACTAAACTAATCTTCAATACTGGAGATACTGGTTAAACTAGCAAAATCCTTCCTTCCTCGCGCATCAATCTCTCATTACTGCAATGGAGGAATTTTCTAACATTTTAAAGTTGCATCAAAGTCATATTTACTGCACCATTTCAATGTCTTAGTTTACTTTCTTAATTATCAAAGAATTAAATTAAATAATCTCGCAGTCTTTGGGTTCAAAATCAAGTGTAATCTTTTCAGATCAATACGTGGAGTTAAACAGTTTGATTTTAGCGGCAGAGAGAGAATAAAAGTAAATTGTACTTTGTTGAAGGCTCTTACACACCACTATTGCAAAAACAAACTACGAAACCATTTTTTGATCTTGACCGTGGCATTCAGAGACTCACAAAAGAGTGCATTTTATGAACCTGAAATTTGGAGAGAAAGCCGCCAGCAACCCAGTGACCAACAAAATGAAACAAAAGACGAGATTTTATGATACCCAAAACAAACAATTTCTCTGTCATGTGAACGTTAACCCCAAGCGATCTTGGTACCACGTTTGCATAGCCCACTGACACATCTGCCAGAGCTCATTATAATGAAGGTCATGCACGCTGATGTAAATTGGCGCCATATTTCACGGGAAAGACAAAATGTAGGCAATGTCTGTTGTCAAACACAGTAGACACAGAGAAATAAAAGGACTGAAAAAAAGGGAAAGTGTAAGTTTTAATAATCATGTTGCATTACCAATTAATACTTTGTGTCTATATTTGCTAATGGGGTCCTTCATTCGGCTGTCAAATTCACACTTCGGGCACGGTTGACTTATATGTGTTTATCAATTGTTTGTTCTGGTAGTAGGAAGAATTGCATCCAACAATTTACCCCAAATTTCTGTCAGACCTCATGATTAAGCCTTGAATATTGAGAAGTAATAAAATGTTTTAGAGCAGTTACTTCTTTTTCTTGAAAGGCATTTGGTATAATATGCGCAATTTCAATGTTATTTATCAGTTGGACCTAGGAAGTCGACATTGAACATACACAATATTTGGTTCCAAATACTAAACACTTTTTTTGTTATAAAAGTAATAATCGTTTACTGTAGTACACATTGGTCTGAATTAGTACGCACGCAGAAAATCATTTCGGTACTTGGGCTTTCTTCAAGGACTAGTCTTTTGTGGGTAGTTTGTTGGTGCCCTCAGTGAGAGCACCTGCGGGATGAAGGGAGAAACATCGGCACAGACATAGGCGGGGTCACTAACGATAACTCAGATAGAACCATGCTGACGCCAACTCCCCCAAAACTAGTATACAATATAGAAAAATCAAATACTTAAACCCATTATAAAATCATCTTTCCAAAGCGCAAGGCACTGTCAAACCAAACACAGCACCAGCCCAACGTGCCTGCTATTTTGAACCCTGTAACAGAACCAAAGGAAAGCAAAGACCCATTCCAACATTCGCCTAAGCGATCAGGGGAAACCATGGGAAGAAAAAAAAAAAAGTCTCGAGAGAGTTGAACCAAGCACCTGCTGAATTCGATCTTTAGCTTAGGCCAACCCGCTTGGTTATAGTGACGATAGGGAACGTCAGCATTCTGCAATTCGGACTGCCCTGCGTGCTTTTTTTTTTTTTTTTTTTTTTAAATCTATGAAATGAGCTACCACAATGGAAGCAAAACATAAACTATTTTAAGGAACTGCTCAGGTATGATGAATGATTTGCACTACTTTGAGAAGTTTTTTTGAGTAAAAGAAATCAGCGCATTTGTAATGTTTTCAAATATTTCCGCTAGTACTAGCAAACGGTCCCCAGAGATGCAATAAGAGAAATGTAAGAATAGATACAGAAAAGTAAAGAGAATAGAATATTCCTGGACATAACAGCTCTAATGAGCCAACGTTCGGTTGCTACCACAGAGTGGTCACTATGGAGTCACATAATTGTGCAACAGCATCTCGAAAAATCTCAGCTTTAGCTTTCCAGACCGGTTTTACACCTGTAGGGTGTTGCCTTTATAAGACTGGGTAATCCAATGACAGCCATTTCTGAAAATTCCTTAGTATTGCAGAGATTTTCATAGAGCTTAAGAATATTGAAGGTTAACACTCGGTATGAATTTAGAGTCATAGAGAGAGACAAAGAGAGAATGTTGTGTTATTTATAGTTGTTTTCCCGCAAAACTCTCACCATGTTCTTTGCAGTTGTATATCAACACGACGTTAGATAATGCTGGCACGTGCTTAAATTGACAACACATGACATTCTGTTCAGTGAAAACTCTAGTATTTAACTCCGTGGTATACCTAGGTATTTTGTAAGCACTGCATATCTTATATAAGCTTTATTCTGTCACTTTCAGCTCAATGAGCCATTTAAACGTACCGCTTCCAGATACTGTACTTTTTTTCCCCCACATTCTCTCTTATTTCTAAGACAACTTAAAGGGCTGCTCCTTGAAAACTAAGTAGAAAAACTGTCAGTATCTTCAATTTTTCTCAAACTCTGTCTTTCAACACTGTTAGAATCTTTAAATTATTTATATATTTGTTTATCAGAATAAGTAGTTTCAAAACAAAGTTTACCAAGCTTTCTTTTCCTAGTAAATCAGTGTGAAACATTTATTATTCACCATTCAAAATAATAGCAATATACTGAATTGTAATGCACAAAAGTTTGGTCTAACACACAACAATTGTATGGATTGTAACTTGTATTTATATGAAGAGTTTGTTTCTCTTACAATGTACTTTACAATTTCATACTGAAAGTGTACTAGTTATATTTCAGTTATATTTCGCAAAAGTATTTTGCGCTTGTAATTTGTGTAGATTTCTTTACAAGTGTAGGAATATTGGTTACTTCACATACTAGCGCAATATTTCATATATGTTTAATACTTTAGAAAGCAGATGACTTGAACATTTGATCTAGTTGTAGCGAATGTGATGAAAATGATGGTAGGAATAGGAGTGTGTATAAAGGAAGAAAAAGTCGGTATCTGAGTACAGTAAACATTTTAGGTTAATGCAATAAAGTAAGACTTATGAGTGACATTGGCTTTTTGTTTTGTTTCATTCCAGCACACAAGTTTAAATTATTTATTGGGTATTCAAATGTCGCAGAAATAATTTCTTTCCTTGCGTCATTCTGTTTGTAAATAAATACTTTCTTTTTGAGACCACTTTCACAATTTATACTCGCTCAACAATACAGACAAATGTATATAAATAATCAAATTTACTAAAATGAATTATTGACAGCAATTGAGAAGAGCTAATTATTTCTTTTTTCGATTAAAAGTTATGTTGCGACTTAGAGGTGCATGCGCGAAAATATACTACAGAAGCAGAAGATAAAAGCAGAAAGATTAAGCTTGAATATTCACAAAATACATTATAAAGTTTCTGAGACAAAATATCACATTCATGCAGAAGCAATATAATAATCCGTTATGTATTTTCAAAAATTATCATTAATCACTAAGAACTGAAGGTATGACTTCGTATGACAAACAGTTGCTCTTCCATCTTGTTATTATGAAATTATTTATAATTTTTAGTAATACTTTACGGATATTATACATCATTCTGTGGAAAAGAAAGTTACAGCTCCATACTTTATACGAACTTGTATTAACACGCCGGTAATGCATTTGGCCATATCTTTGTGGTGTACTGATTTCCCGGAGTGTACACGAAAGGAGCGAAATGAGGAACTGGTTTCATGTAGTGCCTTAAAGAAACGTGTTAAGGATCCGCCATCCCTCCAATTAGTCAACCGAAGTACCAAAACATATTGCTGTGGTATATGACCTCGATCGGTTTCCGTCCGAGCAGTGGCGTTGCTATCTCACAGCAAAGCTGCTGCTACTTAATGAGTGCAGGTTTTTCTTCAGATCAAAGCACGTTGGTTGCTTCTTTTAAAACCTGACGAAATGGAACGAGAAAAGTCGCATTGTTATATTCGTCTCCGTCATCCTACAAAAAGTTTTTTTTTTTCCTATTTTTCCCTTACACCATCATAGCTTACAATTTTATTGTGCATCTTACTATTTTTTCTACTTTTATCTCTGTCTTGTATACTCCCCCTACAATCCCATTTACTACTTATTTTAACCAACTGAAAGGGGTATAGAACAAGAAAGAAATCTGAAAGAGGACAGTGAAAAAGATTATGAACACGTTTATTACATCCTTTCTGCGTTTTGTTTGGAAAAAAGAGACGTTGAGCGGCCTTCCTCTTGAAGCTACTGTGCAGACGAGTGTTAAGGATGGGCGGTTCGCGTGGAGAGGAAATGTGACACTGTCCGTTGCACATTGAATGTTGGAAAACGACCGCGATTACTTGCACCAATAGCATCACAGGAATGATATTATTGTTTGATGTCCACATTCACTTCCGAAGTCAAGTTCTTCCGTGTGTTTGCAAAGAAAATTTCAACGTACTAAAAACTGGTGTAGTATTTGGTTTATTTACGGATTCTCCGACATCTCAGGTCACCAGCGTCCCATTCAATGCAGAACGTGAAACGGCCTGTTTTGCTCAGAGGCCTCTTTTTTCAGGTTTGAGGTTCTTTTGCGTGCCGTAAATGTACGGGATGGGATCCACGGCTTTACTTCCCTTCCGAAGGAAGCCATACTTCGGAATTTTGCATCCGAATAAATTCACCGATCCTGGCTGGGATTGAACCCGCGATCTTGAGTTTAGGAGGCAATATACCTAAAAACGAATAACACATTTCTTTGAACTTTGAATGAAAGAAAAAGCATGTTTTGTATTTAATTGTGTACTCCAACGTACTTAAATGGATCGCGGGCTCGAACCCGGCCAGGACCGATGGATTTTTTCGGGCGTAAAAATCCTAAGTATGGCTTCCTTCGGAAGGGAAGTAAAGCCGTGGGTCCCGTGTTGTACATTTACGGCACGAAAAAGAACCTCAAGTATGAAAGAGAGGCATCTGAGCAAAATTTGTCGGCCGTTTCACGCCCTGAGTTGAATGGGACGCTGATGACCTGAGCTGTTAAAGAGCATCCATAAATAAATCATTAAAAAAAAAAGTACTTAAATGAACACGTAAAATGCGTACGATATATATTTTATTGATCTTTCCGAGACAGAAAATAAAACATTAACAATTCAATAAAATGAGTTAAAAGCGAAATATTTTTGTTTAATAATTTAGAGGAATACAATGCAAGTAATAATTGCTTTTATTTAAACATTTGCTGAATGTTTGCATATGTACAAAGTTGCAATTTGTATCTTAATGATGTTACCATGTGTCGAACTTCAGTTTGAGTATTCAGATTCCACAACGTGCCCCTCCTTTTACAAACCGGTTTGGAGTGTGTAAAGATTCAGCAGCACCTGTCTTCAAACTCCCGCACATCAAATAAGTTAAAATTACAATCTAAACAATTACAAATGAAGAAAGGGATGAGAACAAAAAATGTTAACCAACTGCTCTATCATTCTTTCAATGTGCCTTGTCAATCGTGTCATATTTGAATTATAAGACCATGAAAAATGGGGCAATTTTTTTCTGAAATTCGTTCTCCAGGCTTAAAATGTACTGTACTTTAATATTTGCTTCTGTATATATAATTTATCACCATAGCTGATGACCTTTATACCGCTTTCATTCGGTAAAGAGAGTTGATTGCTGTTGTAGTTTGATTTTTTTAATAGGAGGTTCTAGTTGAAAATGGGCTTTAAGACAGATCTTCAATAACTCTTATATATTCTGAATGTTTGCAATCTATTCGTTAGTTACATGCAATGAAGATGTAAGTTTCATTCAAATAAAGCAAATTGACTTTTATTTGTGAAACAATACTAGAAATACCGTTTTACGTTATTGTTGTCAGTTGTATTAATTCTAGATGCTTGACATCATGTAAAGATAACATATCCCATGGAAGTAATTATATTACATATCAAATGGAAACTTGCAGTCGTATAACCTGGGGCTGCATTGCCTCTTATCTCCCTACGAAACGTTATTTTTCAATACGAACTTTATTACTAAGCGCTGTAGATGTCAATTATTCGCGCAAATAATTATTTTTTCACTAAAACTCGATTGATGGATGAACATACCAATATAGCATAAAAGCATTCGAGCTAGCTGTCAGCAGTAGTGAATCAATAAGAATAGCAGAAACTTTGTCTACCCGAGATTTTCGTGTATGTTTTTATCAGTTTCTATTGTTAAGGTGAGTAATAAATTACAGGCTGTGTCAAATAACATACCTAGGCGTGATTTAATGTATGCCGATAATTCTACACTCATTCCCTTTAATTAAAATGCACTCTTCTTTGTGGACGCGATTCAATTGCAGTATATTCCCGGCGTAGAGTTGAACTAAGCACATAATTATTTATTTACGGGCGTTTTTTAACATCTCAGGTCAACAGCCTCCCATTCAAATCTGGGCGTGAAATGGCCGACAAATTTTGTTCGGAGGTAGAGACATCTTTCATGCTTAGGATTCTTACGCCCGACCCTGCCCGGGATTGAACCCGCGATCTTGGGTTTACGAGGCAGATATGCTTACCAACTAGACCACTAGGACTGACGAACTAAGCAGAAAAGTTAGGGAGAAATGAATATGATAACTGATTACCAGCTCCCTTAAAATAATTTATGTTGAGAATTTATGGAAAGAGAATATAGGAGTAAATAGTAAATAGCAATATCATTTTAATTATGCAATGATAGTTAGCTAGTTTAATAAGAAAGGCCGTTATAACTCCCACCAGTATGGTCAGCTGGCCGAGGGTCTCTATACAGAGCGCCAATTAGGCAATGAGAGATTATGTAGACAGCATAATGTGCCACCCGTGCATAATCTCGGCTTACTGGACCGGTGTTCGCTATTACTCCTATCAATTGTTTCTCCTGTTTTTCTCACCACTATTACTGTAACGTTATAAGGCTGTTTCAGGTATCTTCGTAAACAGTACTTTTAAGATGGACATACCAAGAATTGAAACAAAAGAAGAGTACGCCACTGTCGTCAGTTCGACGTGACATTAAATTAGCATTACGGCGACGTACACATGCAGGCATACTTGTGGAATGTCGCCACACCGCGCACGCGCAGGAGAGGCGATCCTTAATAGTTTGTGGTCTCCACATTTGTCAGACCTGACAACTTTACAGGATCTTGATAATCGCTAAATTATTTACTTCTTCCAGCAAAGACTTTGTTAAGCAATAATCTAATATCTCTCGCCGTGTATCGCTTAGAGTACTGCTGCTGCTTTACCTGCCATTTAGGACTTCGCTTTCTGTGCTCACAGCTCTTCCAGTGTCCCGTTTAACGCTAGTGCTTTACGAGCGGTAACATGATTAAGGAGCCTTTAGTTTCTAATTACTTATTGTATTAATGTGGTCCCATTTTTCTTAATTTTTTTAAATTTTGTGATTAATTTGTATTAGAATAGGAATGTATACGGTTATATTGGCTGGTTGATAGAAGCATTAGGACAGAAAATAAGGACAGGATTCATTAAAGAATATATAGCTTACACTAAAACTAATAGCTGACTCTTTTTATTTTATGTGATATTTCAAATAAAAGAAGTAAAAATTGTTAACATTATTTTAATAACAGCATGTTTTTCTTTAATAAAGTGGTTGTTACATGTTATAAAGATAGTTTCAGTACAATATGATTTTGCCCGAATCCTTTACGCAGATTATTCTAATATTTTAACTCTCACTGATTAGTTTATCCTTGGAAGTAAACTTTTATTTTTATATCATTGACACATCCAATCTTTTTACTTTTAACTACAATGAAATGTTAATAATAATGATACATCGTTGCATTTCAACTACTGTTTCGACGTGAAGATATTTGTGTGATACAGCAACTTACCAGGTGTAACTTTCTAAACATTTGTTTCAAGCATAGGCAGATTTCAAAGAAATGTACAGAAAATGTCTTTGAGCTATATGGAGATAACGATTCCCGGTCATTTCTCCGAATGCACGTTCTCCCGAATGCACATTCTCCCGAATTCAATTTCTCCAGTGACTTTTCTCGAAATAAAAAAACAAAATAAAATAAAATCCAAAAAAAAAAAAAAAAGGAAAAATTCCAAAACTCAGTGACTATTGAGTACTTTCACGCCATATTTTTTCTGTTTTTTTAAAAGATATTCGCAATGAAAAATTGTATTCAATGCATCTCAGATAATCCCGTCATTGGATGATCATTTGTTAACGTGGTTTTGTACTGACTCCACAAATAACTTGCAGACCTGTCTCATCGCCTGCCTCATGCCAGTTGGTCAGAAATGTAGTTTGTGTCAAAAGTGACTGAATGGCACCTGGTGCATTTTCCCTGAGTTTTTAAAAACAGTCTCGGACATCGTTTACTGGCACAAAAGCGAGAGCTAGAAGCATATGTAAAGAGATTTTAAAATATATTTTATCGGAATCAATCAATGTATTATTGTTGCAGACCTTCTTGCACTCGTCTATACAGTGTTTGAAATAAACGGAAAAAGGAACCAGATATTCTTGCCATATTCAGCAATACAGCATCACTATTTACAATGTCTATCTCGAAATAGATTTATCTATTTATATGTTATTCTTCCAGTATATGAATGTTTTCATCCGTGTTTTAATTAATAATTAATTTATAATATGGATACTATATTTTATTCGGTAAAATATACGTTTGGACTGGATTCGAGAAGATGGGATATTTGATTCGAGAAAAGTTTAATCTATAAAAAAGACTTCGGAATTTTGGTTTCTGAAAATGGAATCGGGAAACTGGTCCGGAGATAGCTTTCCAAGATTTGGAGTGTTAAATGGGCTCCGTAATGCAATCTCATTTCAACTGCTTTCTAAATGCTTTTCTATCAATGTATGTAATGTGCTACATTTTTAATTATTTTGCAAATGTGTATTTAAACGGAGCATGCGTTTATATATAAACAGTGCTTGAGGAGAGAGGACATGCCGCCAACTGTTCCGCGGTAGCCATCTTGGTTGGAGTCCATCATGAATATAAGTAATAGTTACTATTTATAAATACATATAGTTCTGATATTTTTCTGGTAGATATGCAAAGTATTTGCACAAAATATTCAAGTTATTCGTTACATTGGTAATATCTCAAATATCGTTTGAATGAAACGAAATAAATCATATACTCCGTTAATATTGTTAATGAGTTATTCCTCTGATATCTCAGAAAATTATGGCTAATACTTCGTCCGCACACACTATTTTTGGTCGACGAGCTGCAATTGTTTACATTCTCAGCTTGAGTTTTCCTCTTGAACCGGAACAACATTTTTGCAGGTATAAACGTGATGACATGGACTATGTAGCAGAATAGTGATAAACTCTAATAGCATGCAAAATGTATATGCGCACACGAGGGCCAGTTAAATAAATGCTTTAAGCCTCACTCGGGAATCACGTGTAAGACTATAATTACGAAAAGTTCTCATATGCCGAGTGCTGTAGTGTCGAAAAGAGCATGCTGATAGATTACAAACCTTAATGTGGACTCACTATTGTGCATTTCATCTCACATAACTTCCCGATGCTGGATGGATATCAAAAAGACCCTTTGGGAGAGCTGAAAATGTAACTTGCTCCTTCTGGATTAGCAGTCACGCACTTTGGCCTGGACCATGGATTTAGCATTTATCGCTACTGACGTCAATATAATTAAAGGTATTTTATTTAATGAACAGTATTTGAATTGGGAGTGGGGGACTGCACACCAAAAATGTCCACCTGATATATCACTACACGGAAAATCCATACCAAAATATTTTACCTGCTTTAGGGTCACTTGGATTCTGCACACCATGGAGGTTTTTTTTTTTTTTTTTTTTTTTTTTTATGATACGTCGTATGCGTTTATAATTTTATAAATTAATTTTACAAATTCAGATAGTATTTTGGAGCAAGTGGTTCATTTTTGTGGCGTAATATGTAATTATCGTCTAAGCACCCTCTCGGTAACCCTGATCTTTTTTTATGTAGCCTGATTTCAGTTGTGAACCTAGCTTCCATTTGTCAGTTATCTTGCTTTAGTGCGATGGACAGTTTAACACAAAATGAAAGTGAATGTGGAAATCGAGTGTTTACACACAAGTATTGCAATTTTTTATAAAGATAAAGAACTGAAAAAAATGTGGGATAATGTGCAGGTGCTCTTTGAAAAAGTGTAATTGGAATATATATATATATATATATATATATATATATATATATATATATATATATATATTATTAAACGGGCAAGTTTTTAACCCAACTACGAAAATAAAGGCCATCGACGATATACACACAAAGCCATCAAAAGCATTTCAGCTATTTACCAAACTCTACCGACTGAAGTTCGATAGCACGTGTGAAAGACGATTTGTACCACGCGGAGGAAACCACAGCCAGTTCAGTATCCTAAAATTATTACACGCTTAATTTATTAAGCTTTAATTCTAATCGAAGCGGATTTTTCGTCCATTTCAATGACAAACATAATGGATTAATTATGTTTACATGTGACTTACTGTTTTTGTGAAACGGATGCTCAATACATGGAAGAAACATTTTGTTACTGCCTTAAGTTTACATTACAAATGTTTACAATTTATGGAGAGAATAGCAATTCATACATTTCTTTGATATTTTACTTAACAAGAGTTGAAAAACTACATGAACTTATTCCAAATAATTATGCATAAGTATGGTTAACGCAATATGATCTTTAATCCATCATACGTTGCAATTGACTTTGAAAATTTTATACTCACTATTATAGGTTGCAGATTGCATCTTGCTGGGCAACCGAAGAATTCCAGAATTGTCGAATTTATACACTCTTTCACTAGATTCCAGATTCTACGTATCGATCGGACGCTCTAAACGCTGTATTCACAATATGCATGCAGCGAGTGCACACTGCAGTGAACGCTTTGCCTGCAAACATAATGGCCACAATCATAAGCATGTGACAACATTCGTACAGAGTAGCAGTGATCGACAGGTTTAGATGGCATTGTTTCTCCTACGTAATCTTCTGGATTCAAATCTCACTTATTTTTGTTTTATTTTTTATTGCTGGCTTTTAAGTGTTTATGCAGAACAGCATGTTGCCTTAATACCATATTATATTTTAATATATCATTTGATTTTATGGCATTACCTACACATACACAAAAGAGTAATCACAAACTAACATTCTTTACAAATAACTAAATAAATACATGATCAGAAACATTTATCTTCTATTAGATTAATGATTTGATTGATTTGATCTATTTGATATCGTGTACGAACCCTTAGCATGTGTAACTGCCCTCAATCTTCGGGACATGGGTGATGTCAAATTTCTACAGTAGTGTGGAACAACTTCCCAGGCTTCTTAAATTTATGCACACAGGACATCTTTTGTTCTTCGTGGGTGTAGGGAATGCGTTTGCAGCATATTACACTTAGAACAAGAATGAAATATTGTAATGTTCATTATATATATATATATATATATATATATGTGTGTGTGTGTGTGTGTGTGTGTGTGTGTGTGTGTGTGTGTTATATGTTAACGATAAATCTCACTGTGTATGGGAAACAATATTACAAAAATAATTTGTCATAATATGTTACCAAGATTTACTAAAAAATAGCTTCATTTCGGGAGGCGAACTGCGCTCTTAATTCGGCATCACTGCACACTCTGCCACTGAGCTAACGGAATGAATCAATAGTGTTTAACGCCCGTTTTTGCTACAGAGGCACCACAGGCGATGGACACACATACACATACACTAATCAGTGTCTTTGGTACATAACAAAACTGCTGCAGTGGCTACACAGCTTTGCTGAATACCTTGTGAGCCGCTCGTTGTCTCGAATAGGATTTAGAAAAATCTTACGTTCAAGAATGACTTAATTTTTGCCGAAGGTTGTACATTTTGGAAACATGGATATCGAAGGATGCCTTTTTCCCCTCCTGCTACATGAGCAGCCATGGCGGCATGTACTTTGCGCACTACGTAGGTCGCGATCATTTCATAAATATTTTAACACTAATTTTTAAACTAATCACCCGTTATTGTACATACTTGTTAAACAACTTCTAGCCTTAATAATTTAGAAGTACATTAAAATTTAGAGCACTTATAAACAAACTTAATGTAAATTTAACAAAAAGAGAATTAAATATAGAATTATCGAGCTAGTGAAATATCTCGTTTACAATATGTTAATTAAATATGTATGGTACTTCAGTGGCATTCATGAATGGAATTACCTTTGGTAATTATGATGAGATTTATTTTTTGTTTTTAATGGACATGTTTTGTTTTACTTACAACTAATATTGCAAATGTTTTAGAGAGTTAAAGTTTATTACTTAGTTTACATTTCTCCTGCATCACTTTTTGTATATCATCGAAATTAATATTTAATAAAGTTTACATACAGTAAAACTACACACTTTAGGTGTGCAATATTTGGATTTGCAAATGCATCCCTCACAATACAGTGTGCAGTTTCCTAGTAGGGTTATTATAATCGTTGAAACTTGGTGTGTAGTTTGCGGATCAAAATGTATAATTTATCCGCTCTTATTATACTACATATAAATTAAAATCTCAAATACAAAAGTTTGTAATGTTACCTACTTTATAATAAATTAAGCATAAAAGGTATATATAGATACTAATATATTTTTAATTGTTTCTAAAGAGGAATGCTTCCCATTTCATCTACAGGTAGTTTTAAGACCATGTTTCGACATTTGTTTCGCTGTGGAACTTTCCAGTTAGAATGATCTCAAGGCAGGTATTTGAAGGACGAACAGAAAATGCATTACGGTGACTGCCGTGTTTCCTGTGACATGTCAATGGGCTATGTTTGAAGCTTCGACAGTAAACTTGCTTTGTAACAATAGCAGCGTTGTCATTAATCGTGTCCGTCCTTCATTACTTCACTCTTAGTTGCTTAAAAAGAGTTGTGCCTATATATCGACAGACAGAATGTTCAAAAGACCGTATCAGAGACTGTAGGGTGGCGATAAATGAAACAATGTGTTTCGTCCTAGAATATGTATCTCCTATAGCATGGGTTTTATCTGCCATCAAGCAGCTTATTTGCCGTGACTCCATACACGTAGACAACTGGAGAAAATCAACATTGATGACCTACACATTTCAATGTGAACGTCGCCTGCCTGCGTGTCCAGTTGGGAACACGTCAAGATGGTGAATACTTCGCAAGAGAAGGTAATAACAGTACGGAGCATTTAAAGTCTTCGCGACCATAGTTCCGCAATCCTGAATTCGACATGTAGTTACCTGAGGAATGGTCAGTAACCTTATCTTTACACTGGGAGAATGTCGTCCCCTGCGACATGGCCTATGTCAATTATTAGGATTCTAACGCTGGTAACATAGAAATAATAAAGTGGAAATTAGGGGCGTAGAAATATTCCCTGACCTCTACCAGGAACAACATGTACCTGAACAATGTAATTAGTGATCACTCGCTGATAGCCAGTTGTAGGGTAAGAGGCACAATATACGAAGTTATTTAAATAATTCTTCCGACTACATGCCTAACACCCAGAGGTATTTTCTGCTTACCTTTTCTTTAACGTGATATAATTGAAGCTACATTACATGCTCTTGTATAAAGAAAAGCTTTTAGAGTTAGTTACCAGTTTATGAATTCTCCCCCCTCCACTATTGTTACTGTTTTAGTTACTTAAGTTTTCCTCGGAGCCATATGCTTTGCGTGCACAGCGGACTTAAAACATGTCTTGCAAAGAATGGTTTATCCATACCAGATTAAAAAAAAAAACTTATCTGGCGCTCGATCTGTAATAAAAGAAATGTTACTCTTCATTTAAACTTATTAATTATTAAAATTAAATTATCAACAATTCTGTGATTACTGGAGAAGTCTGTTCTCTAGCTCTTTTGAGAATTCCTTTGCAAAACTGTAAATCTGATAAGAGTCTGTTGTGTTATCAACGATCAGCATACGTTGAGCTTTGCTAGAGGTTTAATGTTGGCCACAATGCCCAAAACTTTTCCATTCTTACTGAGACTTTGCTGCATTGTAAGTTTCGCTTCATCTCTTTTGAGAAGTACTGTTCAATGTAGCATCCGTGGTAAGAACATTTAATTTACATTTCACGACAAAACTATTTTCGAACATCCGAGTAGTTTTCCCAAAATTCCAGTGAAGCGAGGGCTTTAATATATTTTTTTTTTTGTATTCATTCTACTGCTACCAACCGTAATATATATATTTATTCCCATTAGAGAAAGCGTTATCCTCTCAAGATAGTGTCCCTTCAAATGCCTAGGTGTTATAAAACTTCCCGCTTTCCTTAACTAGCGCGCAATTTGAGTCAAAGTTACTTTATTGCCAACAAAGCAAAATGTTAACTGACTTTAGGCAAGCGTTCAGTGTTCCTTGTAAACTTGTGAAGTAAAGTCAGTTTTGAGCTATTTTAATTCCAAAATGTCTTGTATTGTGACAAGTAATAGCTATATTCAACCTTTATCGTGTTAAACATTAATCGCAAGTAATATCACAAGAGGGTGCTATTTATTAGAGCTAATTCACGAATAAAATAAGAATTTAAATATCATTCCCGTCAACGTATAATATTATAATAATTGTGCATTTGTATTATGAATACTTCACCTAACCTTTTCAACCCATATGGCAACAGACAAATGTCGATTGTCAGTAATGCCAATAGAGAAGAGCCAAATATGGGTTTGGGACTATTTCATGAATGGAATATGAATAAAAGTAATATATATATATATATATATATATATATATATACACTTTTAAATAGCTACCTATTCAGAAACCGTGGGTGTGAAATATTCAAAAATGGACTATTACAGTCGATATCGTTATATTTACTGATACTAACTGAAAAAAACTGAACAGAGAAAATATTTTACCACTCTGAACAATATGTTTATTAAGATTGATGGTCGCATAGGCAGACATTGTTACATAATTTATAAAATGATTTCAGACTGGATGAATACGCATAAACAATTGTTTGAGTAATACATATTCAGTTAGTTAAATTCACAATTACTGAAAACACAGTAAAGGGGTAAGTGATGCGTGCTCAGAAATTATATAGCGGAGGTATAGAGTTGGTTACACTGACCACAAATCAATGCACGTCGAGTGATAAAACGGATTTGATATTTGTTTTCGATAATTTCACTGCGATATCCGGCTGTGGTTGATCACAATTCAAAAGTTTCTTTCATTTCATTGGTTGATTTAAATATGACGTCACATAAGTGAAATAGTGTATTTGAATTATTCTAGTTACTTCAGTTATTAAGCAGCAGTATTTTCATATAGCTATTCTTAAAACGCATGGCTAAAAGATTATTGTAACAGTGAATGGGAGACGCAGCAGTACTATCTTATTGAATACAGAGGAAAACTGATGTGGTTATTGTGTAATGGTAATCATAAAGATAAATTTGCCCTTATGCCTTCCATTAAAGGACTTCCGTTGTCTTAGCAAGCTACTATAGCAACTATAGAGATGGAAGAAGCCATATTCATTTAATTAGTTGTGAAAATAATAATTTATCACTTTCATAACTTGTTGCTATAACAGTTACAAGTAGGAATAATGTATTTCTTGCTCAATGTGCTAATAATGAATCATTTAAAAAATGTCCGCATTATTCACTATAAAACATTATGTTTAACGATTATGATGTGTTGAAGTTGTAGTTAGTATGATAAATTATATCAGATCATAGAAACTAGCCATCCATCGTTCAGAAATGTTTTAAGTTATCAGATGCACAGCGGAGCTTAGTCTAGTAGGGAGAAATACTGGAACAATTCTGAATGAGATTAGAAACATTTTGGAATCATCTCCCAGGCAATACAATGTGGAACTTGAGATATAATGGTTACTGAATTTTGCTTTCTTGGAAGATATAATCTCAAAATTAAATGTTAAATATGAATTTCAAGTATGATAAGTGCTTTTGGGAGAAACTAAAGCTATGGATTGCACATTTAAACAAGAATTTCCTTTCACATTTTCCAAACTTACAGCTATTGTGGAAGCCTAAATAGTGGTGAAAGTGATCTTCCGTCTTTCGTCCAGCATCTGGAAATCCTTGCAACGGAATTCATTATCAGCACTCCCCTCCTTAGGGGTCGACCTAGTTTTAGTAACATATTTAGTCAATTTTCAATAGTTGAACCATTGATAGAGTTTATCAATAATTCATTCGATTCTATTCACGTTCATTCTTTTCTATTGAGATTGAGGGTGTAAAATCTTTGAAAAGAAATCTTAAGAACTAGTAATTAAATTTTAAACTTTCAAGAAAACATTTTTGAAATTCTTTTATGCAACTACAAGCAATTTCTGGATTCTGTGGACAGGATTGGTAATTTTACTATGCGGTTGTATTCTGTTTTGATTCGACAAATGTTTGAGAAATCGCATTTTATTCTGTGAATATCATTAAAAATAAATACTCAGATCCTGCCTGATATTTTCACACATTAAGATCATAGAGCATTTGATTTCAGTCATGCTCCAGATTTTTTGCGGCTTGCAACGAAAAATGTAGTGTTAAATTTCGCTAATTATATAAATGAATTATATTTTAAATGTTATGCCAGTTTTACATTATTATTATTATTATTATTATTATTATTATTATTATTATTATTATTATATTAGTAATAGTAATAATAGTAATAGTAGTAGTATTGGTAATAGTACTGGTGGGGAGGGTGGTGATAAAGGAAACATTATATGGCACCCATACCTTTATAGACATCAAGCAGATATGTCAAAGTACATAAGAACCTGGTGTATGTTTTCTGAAGTGGTGTTATTCTTGGAGTTTTCTCATGCTTGCTGCGGCAGCATTGGCAGCGGACATTTCAGCAGCAACAACCAAAGGAATGTTACGAACTGTAGAAATTCTATTAATTTCATCAGGACTTTTCATAGTTTTTTCAAAGCAAGGAAGGCTTCATGGATTGGATATTCTTATACATGAGTTTGGGAGTTTTACTATACCTGAAAAGACAAGAAATCTGATTCCTTCATCAACGTGGTACTTAAGCCTTCTTCTTCAACATACAGTTAAGTTAGATATTGTGCTATTCCCCGCTGCTAAAGGGTAAATAAAGTAATGCTGTGTTTACCTTTGTCAGCAATAAGTTTACATTTAATAGGACACCTATAGCTCAAACTGTAGATACTTGAACTACTAGTGAATTCTTAAGCTTTAAGGATCGTTTTCAACTTCCAATTCTGCAATGTGTCTTGAGACATAAAATATTTTATTAACGAAAACTGCATTTGAACTTTCTTATTTTCGTATTAATTATAAAAGTTAATATATTTTTTTCTCAGAAGTGATTCTTTCTGATACTGGTGATTTAAAGTTTGCAATTGAATTCTGCAATGAAAAAAGAACGGAAGCATTTTTTATTTCATTTTATATGCTAGTTTGCATATTAAATACTAAAGAGCATATAAATAAAAATTAATCCTTTTAGAACTTAAACATAAGAAAGACATTTAAGAGGTATTCCCTTTTAAAACTGTACATCTAGAACAGCACTAAAAAGGCATAGTATACTTAACATTAATGGAAAATGATACTAACATTTTACTAAAAAGTATATTAATTATTAGTTTAGAAGTTGCAAACGTTCGTTTATAGCCTGCTATATCATTTACCCAAGAAATTTGTTCATCTTAGTTTGCTATTTTGTTCTTTAAAATCTAGTCTTACTTTATGTAAATAAAAAATGTTATGCAACGAACCATAAACAAAAGCACGGTGTACTTATGGGTTAAAATCATTCCAAAGATAACTATTTCAGCAGGCAACTGGGACCGTCACCCTAACTGTACGTAGCAGAGAGGCGAGGCGAGTCCAAAACAAGTCCTCATTTGTTGCTAAGGTAGTCATGATGGATGCGATCGTCTGAAGAGCTTCTTGTTCATACCAGCATTGTATATCGCGGTAGCTTGTCACTGCTATTCACTGTCGAAAATGTACATTCTTTTTTGTGTAGTGAAAGTGCAATGTTAATATTCAAATGGCAGATGTGCGCTCAATTTAAAGTTAGATGTAAATCTGTTTCAAAACGAGATTTCAAAGAGTTTTGTGGAATGTATCGGTTGCTTTAGCTATTTTGAGAGTAACTAAATAAAATTATCATTAAAATGGAAATAAAAGAACACAAGAAACCCCGAATGATTCAGATAATTCAGATGAATGAGGCTGATTAGAATATCTGTTAACACTGGTCAAGGAAAAGAATATTTTTTACATTCTCTATGAATGTTTTGCTGCAAATGCGTTTTAAAGCATATCTTAATAAGATTTTTGTACTCTTTTATTTATCGATCTCTTTGGCATTCATTTTAATAATGTTCTAAAATATATACACACACGCACACACACACACACACACACACATATATATCTGTTTTTTAGTCCAGAATTAAAGGTTTCATAACTAACAAACATAAACGAACTCTATTACTACGCCGCTACAAACATATTTGCCACGTGTGAAACTTACAGATGGGTGCCGTGGGGCGTGAAACTGAAAACTGTTTAAATGAGTTGCGTTTCACCGCGTCTGGAACTTTGAAACTGCTTTTGTCTCGCCACTTTAGAACTTAGAACTGCCTCAACAACGTCGAACTTAATGTTTCTGCGAACTGCTTACTGCCTGTGTCGCAGTGTATATCTTATAACTGCTTTTCACTGCGTGTAAAACTTAAAACTGTCTAAAAAACTGCGTGTAGATCCTATTACTTCGTCTCGCGATATGTAGAACTTGAAACTGAGTGCCGCAGCTGAGCAACCGCTTATATATAAAATTCAAATCAAGTAATCATTGACCTAACGATTTTAACTGAGTCACAAAGGCACGCGCAAGTTTCCTGTCTATCTTTAAAAGTTCAAACATACATTTTTCATTGACAGGTTTAAATTCACCTGCCTCGCCTGCCATTCGCTATTTTTGAAAGTTTAAAACATTTTGTTGGCACTGGCTAAGTTTAAAGGGCTAACAGTACAACGCCTGTCGGGTTCAGAGACCTTATCGAGTTTAAACGTTCTTCAAGTTTATTAACCCTGTAAAGGCAGGCCTTTTAAAAAGGAAGGGGGCTACACACGCAATCCTCAGGTTAATTCCTCTGAATAAAGGTTTTATGACCCTTTTATTGTCTTTCCAAGCTTCCGTAACAGAACATCCAGCTTTCTCTTTTGTTGACATCCTACTCGCGTGTTAGCATTATGCCGTATCATACATATATGACACCTACATCACTATTTACAATACATGAAATATTATGGTTGGGCTTACATAAATACGCATTATAATTATATTTCAATGGGGAAGAAACGGAGGAACCATTGCATTATTTGGGGACAACATTTATAAGATTTTATCAAGAGTTTATATAAAAAGACATGTCCTTGGATAACAACACGGATTTGCAAATGGGACACATACATGTGGCCAAATATTGCAGTTATTTGGTTAAAGGCGCTCTATAATCCCAATTAAGCATTGTTGTTTAGGACTTCTCTTTAAACGGTTTCTTTTCTTTAGCAGGCCCGAACTGTGTCCACTCGTACATTACATGTTATTTAAGGTGACATTATCTTGCCTCAACTTCCAGGGGATCATATTACAAGTAGCCATTACCACATATATAGTGTGTGAACGCTGCTCCTGAGGGAAGTGATTAAAATATTATCCAGCAGTCTTGAACCATGAATCACAGACTGTGGTTTTGAAGCTGAGAGCTTTATGTTGACTGAGATCCCAATGAGGAATAAGAATAAAAAGGATGGAAAAAGTACAAAAAGAACACGATGGTAAACGACTATCAAAAGAATGAAAAAGAAAAACTAACACGACAGGGTTTATCATTGAAATATTTTAATGATAAGCGAAGAAAAAGAAGAAACTAAGGCACATTACACATTAAATGGGTTTAAACAGGAAAACATGATGATTACGACCGAAAATAATAATAATGAAAATTATGTCGTAGATTGAAGAGGAAAAAGGGAACAAATGGCCGAAGAAAGAGAAATATATACGTAATAAGTAAAAAATTATGAAAACTATTAGAAACGTGTGTAAAATGTAAACAATATCTTAGAAGAAAATGCATTTTATGATCGATGTTAAAATAATTCAGTAAATATAATTTATATTTATAAGAAGAAGTAGAAACAAGAAAACAAAACAAATATACAGAGAAACATGAAAAAGAAATATTCAATTAAAAGTTATTAAGTAGTACAAATAAAAACTAAACTAACGAGAACAGAAACAAAGAAATTAATAACAAAAAAGAAGAAATAAAAGGATGTAATGAAAAGCAATCAGAAGAAAGGGAACGTGATAACACCAAAAATAAGGAATATAAAAAATAAGGAGAGCACAGTATCAAAAAGGAGAGGAAGAAGAAGCGAAAGAAAAGAGAGTAGGACGGAGCGTATAAGACAAATAAAAGGATAAAAGTGGTGCGTAAATATAGGAGGAAAAAGGAATACACCAAAAGAAAGAGGAAACAATGATCAGAAAAGCCTTTCAAATACCGAATCGTTCTTGTAGTTTTATTGAAATAAAGAACATCACAGAGCAAGAATTAATTTCGGGTGTATTCCAGCGTGTACAATTGAATAAATAAGTACGTAAGTCGCTCTTGCACCCTATTGCTGCTCATTTGATATTCCTTCCCGATAGCTTTTGACGCATCGTGCGAGTCTTGAAACTTCGTTACACCCTCTCTAAATCTTACCGCCTTTTAAAAGCGAGGTGTTTTCTTTAATTCTACTCTAAATTTATTTATGCTTCACGTTTTACTTGTATGTAAAGCAACATTGAACGTATTCTTTCTCTACAGAAAGTAAACAATGTAGACATGTTGCAGAGTACAGTATTAATAATATAGCGTTTATTGCTGCTTTTTTAAGCACGACTTCGAAAATTTGGAGGGTAGTAGACAATATGGAAAAAAGATAAAACATGGGGGGAAAAATAAGGAATATGCTCTTCCAGCATTGAAACAATATATCCAGTTTTGGTATTGGACTTTCAGTCACGAAAGTTCAGAAAAATCTACACCTTAATACTTTTGTGTATTATTGACTTCTTTATCAACAAAATACTTTCCTTAATAATTAATTTCTTTAATAAGAACTTAGTTGCTAGGGTAGACAACAAACGTTTATTCTCTTCACCACAGAATTACCAGATCTTTGAAAATATAAATAAGAGGACCTCGGCCATAGAAGGCAACGCATTTGGTAAGATATTGGTTTTTACGCTGGTATTTATCTTAAGCATTATATTTGAAATATCAAGTAACTGTGTGAATAGTTTAATGCCAAAGAAAATTGATACCAAGTTTATAAAAGTTTATGTTGTAATCTTCTTCATTTTCAGCGATTTAAAAATGGGCTAGCAAATTCAAAAATGCCCTACCAGCTTTGAAGATGAAACATGCGAAGGACGTTCAGAAAATGCAACAATAGCAGAATTTATTGATAAAATACATGGTTTTACATTACCGATGAGTTAAAGTGTGTGAAATTTCTGAAGCTATATGTATTTCAAAGGAACATGTAGGTTATGTTTTACATAAAGAATTGGATATTAAAACATTTGACGCATGAATCCCGCGGTTGCTAATAGTAGATCGAAAACTCATTCGTAGAAAAGATCGCACCATCTCACACCAGGCTCAAACCTAATTAAATCCAATGTTATGGAAATGTTTGAATTTAATACAAACAGATGAAATAACCGTATTAAGAAACAATTGTAATGATATTGAATGTGTAAATGATGAAATTAAGCATTCAGAAGTTAGATGGTATTATTATGGCGATTAGACTTTTATTATTTTTGGTGTACAAGACCAATGTTTTATTTACACTATTAAAACTTACGTTTATCTATTTTTGTACATAGTTGAGACAGAAGACAAATTCGGTTCAATCTGCAGGAAAGGTTATGGCATCAGTTTTTTTCGGGGCACTGAATGAATTTTACTAATTCATTAACTTCACAAGTGTGAAACTATAATCTGAATACTATTCTAAAATTTTAGCCAACTAGATAAAAAAAAATCGTAAGAAAATACCCAGTTTGCAGAAGAAAAAAATAATTTTAATCAAGACAATGCATTTGCTAACAAAAATGCTTTATCGGTGGGAAACTTGAGAGAGGAGAAGTGCGAACTGTTAGATCATCCACGCTACTTCCCAGATTTGGCTCCATCTAACTTCCAACTATTCCCAAGTCTTCCAGTGTTAGCCAGGTTTTTTCATCAACTGGCCAGTTAGCCAATTTTTTCATCAAATCAAGAGGCAATTACAGCTTTAGGGGAGTATTTTGGAGACATTTTGGAAAACCGTTTTAGAGACGAGATAATGGCATCGGAGCACCGCTGTAAGAAATGTTTGTCCTTACGGGAGGTTTAGTAAAAAAGTAAATATAATATTCCTGAATATACATCAAAATAATGCGTTTATTTTTGGTGACTATTTCTCAATCTACTTTACTAATCTTTGATACGGGAAGTAACGTGAAATTGCACGTTTTTAAAGCCTTCAGACATTTATTTAAATGTTTTAATCTTTCAAACTGTACAAGAACATTTTCGAAGCAAATCCAAATTCCATCCTGAATCATCTCTAAGATACAGATTTTAACCGTTTCTAAACGTTCCATTAATTTCACAGTTCCTTGGTCTTATTAAGAGTATAATGTTCTTTTTACTGCTTGTTGAACCACTGAACCGGTGAATGTATACACAGAATAGCACTTTGATTACAACTGAGACAAAAACCGTCGCGTGTTTCTCGACTTTTGAAATCAGAGACTAGTTCGTTATCACACAGTAAGAAAATAGTTCCGATGTACTGTGGCAGTAAGATCGAAATACAACAATGTCTGTACCATAAATATGATAAGGGCCAACTTGGGTGGGCAGGATAGATTGTTTCATTATCGACTAATGCCACCAGACCATTAACACAGTTTGTTTATTGAGGCGAATTAATAGACTTCCGTCGTAGCCTGCTTCACACTTTCACAGATAGGCATTGATTGTGAAAATAAGTGAATTCAAGTGCTTTTGGGGTTCCTTGTTTCTCTCCTTAAAGAGCCTTCATATTCTTTGTTTTTACACTTCAGAAACTAGCATTTTATATTCGTCTTGTAGATAAAACATTGAATGTATTGCATAATTTTGCCCCTTTGTCACTAGGGTAGGATTCCCACCAGAACCGTCCTCCTTTACTGAGGTTCTTCCATGTTTTCCTTAATCCTCACAAATGGCAAATGCCGAGGAGGTCCCTAAACATAGCCCTAGAAATAGTTAAAATGGACTTTTAACTCTATTAAAAAAGGGCATCATGTTTGAAATGTCTGATTGTCATTGCAAATACTATAACGTTGTGAATCTCGTTAGGGCTTAAACAGAAAATTTAATAATGTCAATCTCGCTATCTTATTGGAATAGAGCACAGGTCGCTATGACATCATGAATCCCGCTCTACAGCGGCCCTTCCTCCGTTTGCTTTTTCAGTTGAGTTTCACTGCAGATACTTGGTGTTTGCGGCTTGTGGAGCCGTAAGATTCATTTATACGGAACAAGTGAAAACACATTAAGCTTCCATATAGGCCGATATACTGCTACCAACTCTCCTCCTACTCCCATTCTCATCCTATTTTGCTCTAAAGTACAAAGAAATTATTTTCAGTTTTACAAGAAGAAGAAGAAGAAGAAGAAGAAGAAGAAGAGAAGAAAATATAAATTCAAATAATTTTATGGTAACATATGGTACGGAATTATGTTTTAAGAGTATGCCAGGAAGATGACTTGAAATATTATACATATACATATGCTAGGAAAAATTCACAAAATTATATGATATAGTCATATTTATTTGCAGTTAGCATATTATTGTTACAATATCAACACTAAAAACACCGGAAAGGGAAAATGAAAACGAAATTTACTTTATATATACATATAAAGTAAATTATATATATATATGTGTAAATTATATATATATATATATATATATAAACTGTGGAAGAGTATATCTGCGAACCCAGTTTCAAAAACATTTTACGGTATTTATAAAGTAATTGTATTTGCAGTAATAACAAATAGGTTGTTGAGGAAGGAAATGCTGAGCATCAGAAATTTCTTATTTTACTGAATCTTGCAAAACAAGAGCGAACCATCCTTATCACAGTGCAAAATATGTTTTAAAAATCAAATTTGTATTACATTATAAAAATTTGGCAATTCCACTATATCCACTTTCAATGTTTAATTTTTTTTTTTATTTTAGGTGTATAAAAAATCTAAGACTAAAGAAACCATTTTATTCAAAATCGTAAAAAAAGCCTAATTGAAACAAATAGCTGTATAATATTAACTCAACATACAATAACATTTAATTGAGCTCCAAGGGTTCGTGTAAGATTTTGCATTAATAGATAGTGGAAATTGTTTAATGAGATATACATTGCATAATAAGATATAGCTAATTGGTAGAGGAAGCAGAAGTCGCCGTGGTAGGCCAAGTCTCACCCTGGGCTATAGCGGCAAATAAGAAGAAAAAGAAATATAGTTAATTACATATAAGTTTATGTTATACAGGAGATGAAGTACATAGAATATTTATCAATTTTATTGTGAGAAATGTATTGTAAACATTCATTTATAACAAAAAATTAAGTTATATCTATTAAAATATTTATTATATGTGGTACTTCGTTAAAGTATATGCATTTATTTTGCTAAGCATTGTTAATGTATAAAAGAAATTTCATTGTTCATTTATAAATTCTTCTAAATAGTAATAGGCCTTGTTTCATAGATATTCTGCAGAGCAGATCTGTGTTTTTGTTCTTCGTCTAATAATAATAATAATAATAATAATAATAATAATAATAAATACTATCTACTTCTAATATTACTAATTTGAAATTGTTTGGGACAGCGTTAAATGTTTTACGCATTTATAACCATTTTGATAGCAAGATAAATTAACAATGGGTCTATGAACATTTGCTTCTTGTCTAGTATTGATATTATGAATGCATATTTTTTGCAAAATGTTGTAACTTTTAACGTACAAACCCACAATAGAAAGTATATATAAAAGGAAATATCAAAATATTAATTATTTTATATAGGATCACACGCGAAGTTCTGTTGTTAGCATTACAAATCATTCAACTTATTCTTTTGCAGTATGAACACTCGCTTACTTTCAACGAATTACGGAAAAATATTAATCCACATTTTATAATTGATTAGGAATAAGAATAATAAAACGTTTTACTGCAGATAAAGAGCTGAAATAAAATAGTGGTCTATAACTAATCTTAATTTTGGTATAAAATATTCGACACGTGTTTTCCATTTTGCATATTTATCAGCTTGAAGATCTAGAAATTTGAGATCTATAGACTGTTCTATTAGTTAAGTATTCATGTAAACTGGAATTTGGTGAGTTTTTTGTTTAACTTTCATAACCTTTATTTTAATGTAAGGAACTCATGAAATTAGTAACATAAGCGATTGGGTGTTCACTGAGGGTGTTAAGGAAATGTAAAAGAAGTTTATGATGTCAAGATCTCGGTAAAAGAAGAAAGTTTAATTTAGAATTATATAGAGAATAGAATATAAGAATTAAGACAGTTTTGACAAAACATAGTAGTAGTGGTAGTGATAGTAGTAGTGGTAGTGGTAGTAGTAGTGGTAGTGGTAGTAGTGGTAATTTTTGTATTACAAAGAATATATGCATACTACAAATATATTTAATGCATGAGTAGTCGACCGTAAAGGCTTGTATGACACACAATTAGAAAGAGGATAAAATAATAAAAATATAAAGCATAAATAAAAAAATTAAACATGGGAAGAACGATGTTTATAGATATATGAGTGTAGTCAACTTACCTATTATTTACAAATGTACTAGTCGTTGCATTCTAATCATAAAATAAATTGTTTCTAGCTTTGCGCACTTTGGATAGGAAAATGCCCATATTCAACCAATTAATATAATCCACAAACAGGTTACAGTGCTATTCGACCTCTAATTGCCTTGCATTTTTTCTGGTAACAAATTTTATCTCAGATGTCCCTAGTGGGTAAATTTGTCCAGAATATATGCCTATTTTTCAAATTCTCCACAAAATCAACAGATTACCAGAAAGAACTTTTTTTTTTTTTAAGCCTTCTAACCTCCCAATCTAAACCAAGTTATTCCTAATCTTTCCTTTCAACCTAGAACGAGTATATATATATATATATATATATATATATATATATATATATATATATACCTCTTTGCCCCAGGTTAATTAAATTTCATTCGATAGACACAAGGATACTTTTTGTTACACTCGTCCTCTATTTCCTGCCTGCTGATATCCTCTACACTTGCTTCCATGCATTTTTATTATTTTAATTACTTCGTTGCCATAATGAACCCAAATCAATTCCTTTGAGTTCTCTTTCTACCCTTGCAGCACAAAATGTTTCTGTTATATTTTGTATCTCGTGTCAATGAGGTCCGTCTGAAAAGTTCTTGGCCTCGAACAGAAATGGAGCGCAAATGCAGTGATATTTTTATATTAAATTGTAGATCTGGTATATAAGCGTTTATGAAAATTTTCAAGGCTTTCAAAATTGTTGCTTGTTGCCTACAGCTATCTGAAGCAAAATATTTGTTATATGGATAAAATCGAGTATCAAAGTCTTCGTAAAAGAAGATTTTACACCGAATGAAATTCATGCGAAGTGTATGAAACCAGCAAACTTTGGTCTATGAGTGAAATATGATTACCTCTAGACCACCAGGATGGGAGCAGCTGACGAGAAAAGAACGCATGAGGAAAAGCTCTCAGTGTGAAGGTATTTGTAAACCAGCAATCAGCCGAGTAGATAGGCTCTTCTTTCTACAAGGGTTGTTTTCAAAGGGTGTATTACTAAGGAAAGAAATAAGACAGGGGGAAAGAATCAATAAGGAAGTGATAGGTATGATATTTTCAATGAATATCAGTTATTTGCTCTCTTTGGAATCCTGTCTGATGACAGGGAAGCTCCAAGGTTAACTTCCTGATCGTTATGTGATCCCACCTGCTGTTGACCATGACCTTAACCTCTTCCTCACCCTTCAAATTACAAAAACTGGAAAAGCGTACGATATTAATCTAGTGTTATACATATTTTCTTTTTACTTGAGTTTACTAAAATAAAGCGCATTCTTTTTGAAACTTTAAACATATATCTCGTCATTCTTGACAAATACACATGCCTTCTTTCCTCGAGAGGATAATAATTTTGAATACAGCTAGATGACTTGTAGAGTTACTTGTTTGACCAAATAAAAATGTTAATCATCACTAATATGCCTTTGTGAATATCCTGGGTGAGAACATTAACTGCAAATATTTTAATTGCTATATTTACAGCAAATCAATTTTCTAACTAACCTTTTCTTCAAACATCGAGTATTAATATCTGCAACGCCTCTGGTTTTGTTCTATAAATTTTGTATGAATAAATATAGTTGAAATAAACTTTTATTTGCAAAATTTTTCTACATAGTTGTCACAGATACCTGTACAGTGCAAAATATTTTAAAAGTCATTATGAAAGAACTGCCAGATCGTTTAATTATGTAATTCTCACAGTCCTTTGTTTATTTGATTTAAAATAGTGCGCATTTAAGATCTCCTTTAATTCTGTGAAAACTTATAAATCGGATAAGATTCACTATTCGTGCTGCTTATGCACAGTCGCTACAGACCTCCACATACGAACCGTATCTCCCTCTACACTAGCTAGATATCTAGGAACAACTAATTGCACGAGAGCCCAATTTGTTATCCATTGACGAGTTAGAAAATATAAGATATTACTTATCAAAGAAGTGTCTACTATTTATAAATACCGTACGTTTTGGAGAAGAATATGCATAAATATGTTAGAAGTTCTTAATACACTGTGCTTATTTTCATTAATTTATGTAAGCTCATAAGTTCGTTGAGCAAAATTTACAAAAATTGGTAGAAAGAATATGCCTACTTAAGCTTATTTTAACAGACAAATAAGGAGTAACAGTTATACCTCACGCTTGAAGCATTGAAATTTCATTAATTTGCATGATCAAAAGATAAAGATAAGAGTGTAGAGTGCCATTAGAGTTGAGAGAATAATAGGTACTATTTTTTTAAGAAACAATTAATAGTGATAGGTATAAACAGAATAATTTGCAACCCTTTTTCTCTGAATTAACCCTGAGGGAACATAGGCTCGAGACTTCCCAACAAAACTTTGCCGCGGCACATACAGCTCATGTCTCCTTGCATGCAATTCATGAAATATTCCACGATAGAGTCATCATTAACAACTATGGCTCTCTCGGTTCCCGATTTAACGACCTGCGATTTTTATCTCGGAGGGTTGCATTAAAGTAAAAAGTGTACAATACAAATCCATACGAATTATCTGATCTGAAAATCAATATTCCTGAAGAAATGGCTTCCATTTCTCAGAAGGAAATGCAGAGGGTAATGGTTAATTTCATAAGCTGATGACAGAAATATATGGAAAATGAAGGGGAGGCAGTTCCAGCATCTTCTTGCTCGATAATGATGAGTAAATGTACCTTTAAGTGTAATAAGTGTAAAAATATTAATAACTTAAGCGATAATCATAGCTGCAGACTCCCGTTCATCGGGGCACAAACTTGAACCTACCGACCGGCCTTGAGGCATGGAGAGATCCCGCGAAGGAAAAATCACTCATTATATTGATGGTAATGGTAATGATAATGATGAGGTCACTGAATTTAATGTATTGAATGGTTTTAGTAAGATGATTAAAATTAGTCTAAAGAACGCAAATTGCTATCACAATTAATATAATAGATAACATTATACGACACGTTTCTAACACAAAATCTGTTTATTTATTTGTTACTGTGTTTAATAATGTTGTTATCCAACCGTATATTTATTTAATTTATTTTATTTTAATGTTGAAGAGGCTGTAGCCAACCTTACCTTTCCACCAAACTCGATATTAGAAGCTGTTACAGATACGTACAAATAATTTTATTATATACATTTTTAAAATAAATAGGCATTATACTCAATGTCATAATTTTATGGGGTGATTTCATGTAAACCGTTTTTGGCCGTTGACATGTTTGGAGGAAAAAAAATCTCTTTTTTATGTTGTAACGTGTTAAAGCTTCATATTTTCTTCAATTCTAATTTAAATAATGATTGGACAGACAGAAATAGAAAAAATAATGCTCTTTTAAATTTTTTCATAACTTGAAGCGGTTTGCACACAAAGGCTTACCAAGTATCTGCACTTAATGCATTCCAAGTTTATTAATTTGCTGCTGCAAACATTAAGTTTGTTTTGCGAAAAAATCTAAGAGATTAAGGGAAACGCAATTAGACTTATTAAGCTCGATTACCATATTTATTTATGGCAGTGAGATTTCTTCCATTCTATATATATATATAAGTAAAACAAGGCTTATTTATTTAATTTTTTCCCTGTAATTTTCGTAGTCCGCAAAGGAAGGTTAACATTCTTTGTTAATTTCTTTATTCATCATTGATTCTTCTATATAAAGTGTTCACGTGAGAAGCTGACAGTGAAGAATATTTTTTTCTCTTCATATATGTATGAACATAATTTTAACGTCGTGTGTCCGTCACAGATTTTTGTTAGCAGCCTCTGAATTTTACATTCGGCAGTTTCGGATCTCAGAGAAAAGCGCGGCATGCCCTAGGGCATATACTTCACAGATATAATATATGTTATTTGTCCTAGTATAAGAGAATCCAATGAAACTTAACCCCAAGAACGATAAGCATATTATTTTCAAAGTCCCCAACTTGAGTACTCTGACAATAACTGCAATTATCTTTGACCTCAGAAAACAATCTCACGTCCCCTACAGACGGTTACGTTTATAAATATAGTATTGCGGAGATAAATGTGGTTATTCAAGCAAACCACAGCTGACAACTCTAAGGACGGCAAACTGGCGAAAACACCTTCAAAGGCGCGCGTTCAAAACCCATGTCGTTAGAAAGATAAACGCCTATTGTATGTGTAATTATGTAGACGGCTGTTTGCGATCTATGGTAATAAATTCAAGTAATTTAAACTTATAAAAAATCTATACCCTTACCAGGGGTGACATTCTATCTGGTAGCCTCAAGCACGCGTCTGCTCTGCAGAATTGCAAGCTGGTGCGAAGTATAATGATGTCCATGTTACTTGACTCCTACCGGAGGATTTAAAGCGACCCTTCACAGTTCGCGTTCATCTGCTTCCAAAGAACCTTTATAGTAACCCAAACGCACAGATATCCATGCATCAGGTGATTTAACAGCGATGTCGCTGCAAGTGACACGGAATGTGTTTCTCTCTCCATATCCTCAAAAAAAAAAAAAAAAAAAAAAAAAAAAAAAAAAAAAAAAAAAAAAAAAAGGGATGGCTTATCCTAAAGCAGCCAGACCCCATTTTAGGTACAAATCTTGGTATAATAGTGTTCATAGCTCTAACCGAGATACTCTATGAAAAAGCTCTCTATGTTGTTGAATTCGGGCCAGAGACGAGGGCCTTAACCTTCCTGATTATCTCGGGGATAATCGTGGATTTGCCTGTTTCTTACTCTCTGGAATAACATCCTTTTCTGACCTTGCTATTTCTTGAAATACCTTTCTTCTTTTGCATTGATAATAATAAAAGTATTTTGCATCGGAAAGAGCAGTAATATACTCTTCCTAGAATTGTTCTATTTTCGGCGCCATTTTACAGGATGGGCACAAAGGTTCATATTACTCACTCTATCGAATGTATATTCGCTTCTATAGGTTTAAGTGCGGCGCTATTGTGAACATATATCATAAACAATCCGTCATAATTAAAGAAAACTTTAGTACATAACATTTCTTTTACGCTAATTTTCATATTATGCGTGTGTATGCACTTTATGGTGATGTAAGTTGCTAAGAATATACATTCTTATGCTTAAATGTATGAAACAGGTTAACGGTCTGATCTTCATAGAAAAGCCGTCGGTCCCATGTCGTATTTACTGCACGTAAAAGAACCTCAAGCCTGGAAGAAGAGTCCTCTGAGCAAAATTTACCGGCCGTTTCACACCCTGAATTGAATAGGACGCTGATGACCTGAGATTTTAAAGTGCCTCCGTAAATAAACCAAATCAACGATAAAATCGTCATAGTAAAGGAGTGGAAATGTGGGGTGTCATTGTTAATGGAAATATTAAGTTTAAATTAACGAATAGTCAACTTAATTTAAATGTTGATAATTCGAGTTCATAGGACCTAGGACCTATTGTACGGAAAGGAAGGCAAAAAATTTCATTTCACACGATTTCTACAACGGCAAAATAAATTGAATTACATTTATGTTTAAAACTTATCACAAATAATATCACGAGAAGGTCTGAAATTGCCGATATTCACTAACATATGAGTTAATTTATCTGGAAAGTTCAGACCTTCAGTGTTATTTATTAGGATTATTTCACAAATAAAATAAGAATTTATACATAACTCCTCTAAACTTGTCTTACAAAATTGTAATAACTGTATATTTTCAATTAACATTTTCAAGCCAAAAAAGAGTTCCTATTGTCTGTAATGCCAATAGAATATAGCAAAATACGGGTTTAGTTCTATTTCATGAATAGAATAAGAATGAAAATAATATATATATATATATATATTTATTTATAATTCGCGAACAAACTATTAACATTGTAGGATAAAATGTTATACTTGTGAATAAATGCTTGAAGAGACCTCCATTTTGCGTTATTATTGTCGATTGTCTATACTTTTGTTGCTATCAATAGCTCCCCACTACTTCTAGCAAAAGTAGTCATTGATGAGTGCTCAGGAATTATATAGTGGAGCTATAGAGTTGGCTACATTGACCACAAGACAAATGCCCGTCGCGTGATAAAACGGATTTGAAACCATTTTTCTCTATTTCGCTCCATAATCCGATGACCTCTGGCTTTGCCTTACAAAGACTCTGTTTTAATATAAACTGTCAGTGATTTGTTTTTTCTAAATCGGTCTCTGTTTTACACATGTAATGTCTCCCTGACGAACTTCTAAAACTTCTAAAATTAATCCTGAATATTACATATATCTCAGGGCAACTTGAAGTATTGCAAGGCCTGCATTGTAACTCGACTTGCCTTGGAAATGAATTTCCCTATCTGACTCCCTATAACTATCGTCCAAGTTTTAGAGACCATATGCATATTCATCTCAGTAGCTAATACAAAAACATTAGTCGATGTATACACAGTGCTTCACTACATACAGTCTGTCTCGCCTAAGCACGTTCCCGGGGCTGTTTCTATAGGCTTTAAATTTATCCTTCTCTTTGTCAATTGCGTTAACTTCTTTAAATATTCTATGTAGCACATTAAGGTGACCTGTTGAAACCTGTACTTGAAAATGAAAACTTTTCTTTCAAAGATAGTTTATGGAATTCTCTCCTAAAATATCTTAATTCCTGCAATGAATGGGCGGTGATATGCAACAGTTCCAAGCTGGTACCTCATTTCATCAGGCGATGAAATTTTATTTAAATATCGAAGTTGAACAATTTATATTTTAGTCTAGAATGCACTCAACGATATATTTAGAGTGCATAAGAATTAATAAAATAGAAAAAAAAAATAATATTAAAAATTTAAAATGAATAAATTTCCAAATCAAACTTTTTCTTTTTTCATCCAAAGACGCGGAATATTTAGGCACACTGAACCTGTACCCTTAGCAGTGCTTTAAACACAGAATTATGTTTTCTACGTCCTGTGATACACAAGTTGAATTTCCGATATCCCGTAGGGTATCTGCCTATTTTAGGCGTCGAAGCCGACATGTTCCCAGTGATAAGGTCTTTGTAAGGGAAAGCCAGAGGTCATCCGCTGCGGTAGGTCCTCTGTCACTTTTGGAAAGTAATTTATGTCAGCTTAGCTCAATAAACCACACCCATGTAAAATAAATCGTTTTTATTGTAAAAATATTATATATCTGCATCAAAACCAAGATATGCTACTTTATGCTTTAGAAAAAGGAAAAATGGTTTCAGGTTTCCAAAGGAAAAAAGTTATAGGGTGTAGTTTGGGATAGGAAGTGTATATTAGAATACATGTCGTTGAGATCTTGTTTTACCCTGGCCATATAGCTGATGTTTTATTTGGCTCGCTTTTATGAGTCAAGGACATAAAACGTTCTTGGTGTATTTTCACGAAATGGTTCTTGTGTAATTAATACGCTAGCGTCTCGTGCACAAGCAGTACGTCATTCTTATATTTAATTACTTTCCTCATTAAACAAACCTGCTTCATAATATATAACATGGGATAACCTTCATACCTAGTTACTTATAAAGGAACCATACATAATCTATAAAGCTGCTCGTTAGAAAATGCTTTTAGTAATCAATTTATTATACTGCTCAGGGAAACTAAACAAATGGGCATCGCCAAGCGGTGTAGTAAGATTATATTAGAACGGTTCCAGTCAAAGTAAGAAGGAAGCTGAAGGCTTATTCACAATTTATACCTATATCTTTCCGATAAAGAAGAATCATATGAAAGCATTCAGCATTCAGTTCGTTTTCGAGAGCTTGGTTCTAAAGATTAAACCCTAAAATGCGTACATCTGCGAAAGACGGCAGGTTCCTGAACCTCCAGGTTCTACAATACCGCCTTACTACTAAGATTCATGCCAGAAATACATTCAAAAATGCTTGAAATGTCTGCGTAAGTGAGGAAGCAGATGAAGACTAGATAAGGCCGTTACAAATCAAGACGTCCTGCAGCTGACATGAAAACACTGGCCAATTCGATTCAATGTAGGAAGATATATGAAGCACAACTATTTCACAGGTAAAAGTCAATTGAACTTCAGGTCCGCAGATAGACATGAAAGGGTCTGGAGCAGGGGCGGAAAGAATTATTCACTAACTTGTTTCTTCTTAAGAATATCTTTTGGAGGAGGTTTCATAATGAGGCACCAACATACATATTTGTACTGATCTTATTATCGAAGTTCAAAGATGCTTTTACGAGATTCTCGCTGAACATTTTGTTTTAGTCTGCATTGATAAAAACTTTAAACTGATGCGTGATAAGCTGGGCCAAACGGTTTTGGATATATCATTCGGTCATAGGAATACACACTTTGACATATCTGTTATTCATGCTTCGTTAGAGACTCGAGATTCTGCAAGATCTGAATGAAAATCTCGTTTCTCTATGCACTTCATGCCTGGCTGTCTGGAGGTGTGATTCGAGTTCATGCATTTATTGTTCTTTTGATTTTTTCTGAACAGTTTCAATTGTGGAACATTTACACTGCGTTGGTGCCATTTTATCGATGATTAAAATATACTTTTATTTTTAAAAACAATTCACACAGAAAGGAAAACAACGGTTATTTTTTTAAATACACTTATTTTAATAAATTTAAGAATAAAATGTTTCAGTAAGTCCAATAACAGTTCTATAAAAGTAAGTGATCCACTTTTTGCTTTGGACCATTTTTTGTATCCCTGCATAGCTGAGATTGTAGAACATTGTTGAAGTTTCAGCTTTTGATTTCAATTCATTTGATAAATTCTACTTTATTAAAGCACTTCATGAGAAAATGTTTAATAAGCACAACATACTTTCTGTTACTAATTTTTATTCAGTTGTTGAAATAATTAAAGTGTATGTCTCTAGATACATCAGTTTGCTCCTTTCTTCCCGATGGATATTTCATGCTTCCTTCTTCCTTTTCTCATGCCCTTCTTCGCCTCTTTATACTGCTACGTGTGATCTACCGATGGTTTGTTGGCCATTAGTTGAAACAAATTGTATGTTAACGAAATCAGGGGATCCTGCCCATGCAGCGTGGCGAGCTCATCAAACACTTCTTGACCTCTCTTCTTCAAGACGCGGCAAGGGAATCCTGTCGGCTCTTAATTCTAAATTGTGAGGTCTGGGGCTTTCTTTACTAGCGTTTCACGATACAGTTTTGTCATTTTCCTAACCAAGGAAAGTATATTGCAAAGTCAAGGTATTGTTTCAAAATAGAAAAGTTTATTATTTACTTGCGCCTGTAATTTGTTTTGCCTGTAGATATTTTATATTTTATGCTAAATGTGGCAAACATTGTGAGTTTCAGGCTCACAATTAAACAATTCAAAGTTTGTACTTCAGTGTTTTAATTATTTATAAAGATTTGAAGGAAACATTGCTGTGTTACGTTAACTTTCTTTGTATGTTCAAAAGGATATTTATTGGTTTTTCAAACTTTTCTCAACTTTGTAAATTCAAATATTATATTATATTTGTTATGTACATTGTTTATCAAATTATATTGAAAAGTTGATGGTTGGATTTTGTGAATAATAATTATTATTATTATTATTATTATTATTATTATTATCATTATTATTATTATTATCATCATCATCCCGTAATGTTAAGTCATCATTAAATAGCTTTAAATAAAGTGCTGCTGTTTTCTCAATTTAACTAAATGGTTATTTACTAATTATTCAAATAATTTTTTCTTGAAAATATTTACTTTACTTTACTGAACATATAAATACAGTAACATTCTTTTTCTTGGCAAAGCCTGCGATAGCAGGGTGAAGTAACGATACAGATTAGCAGCCTGCCCTCAGCAAAATACCATAGTACACGCCACACATTCTTATAGACTCAAAGGCACGAAAGTTAAATTGTGAATGTGCTTAAACATGTCAATATTTTAAAACACGTTTCTGCAACTGTTGAACATCTACCTCTAGCTGCATTCTTATTGGTAGCTCTGCTTCCGAAATATTGCCTGTTTCTCTTCATGTATTGTTTTATCAGTTTCTCTTATGTTTGCGAACTTGATTTATTGTATCTTTTTAAATAAAAATCGGAAGCAATAAATCTGGAGTGCAAGTAGGCTATAACTCTTCACTACTACCCTCGCATCAAAGACGTCAGTAATCGCAAACGAAAAGTGCGAGCTTTGTAAGCTATAGTCCTGTCTTGCTAGAGCGTAACTTGAGTTGCTCAAATGATGTAGGGGCAAAAGCTGCTGTAAGTCGGCCAGTATTAATTATTTCATAGTTTAAAAAAATGGGGTGATTTATTGGTTTGGCACATACACCTGAGTGTGTAATGTACTTTTGTGCATGAGTCTTGGATTTTCTTTTGACCGCTAGCGATAATTTTGACTATTGACTCATTCATGCAAGTGAAATCACACCTTGTCTTTAAAAAATACAAATTTTGGATTTACATTTCCTTCATGTATGAACTGAAGAAACCAATTACAAAAATGTATTCTGTTATGCAGTTTTCTGTACTTTGTACTCTGTACTCTGTACTTTGTAACAATTTATGAAAAATATTTTAGCAATGTTATACCACGATATGATGTGTGTAACTGATCCTTACTTGCCATTGTTTAACTTTTAGAGAAATTATCGTTCTCATTGTTCTATTTGTACACCAATAACATTAAGTATTTTATTTTGTTAAAATAAAACATGTTCGTATGTTTTCCTGTTCAATTTTGATCCGTAGGATGAATTTGCTTATTATTACAAGCAAATGGACTGCACAAAATAGTACATCACGCCATCAAATTATCTGATGACAACTCGGTGACGGGACTGCATAGGTTTACAAACCCTCACGGCTAACCGGGCAGGCAATATTCATCAAACTGCTACGTTAGTCTCGAGTCTCACTTCAATAATGCGATTCATAAATTAGTAGTATCAACATTATAATAGATAAAGGCTAACATCCTTCAATAAATATATTTAATTTCAAACAGAGTTAAGAAGAATAATTAATAATAAGTCATTTTAGAGTTTCGAGTAATAACTATAGTGCAGCCCTGTCGGCCTGATCCGATAATATAGTACAATTTATACGTTCTAAAAAGTTGTTCCAAATGAGCGCAATTATCTGCAAGAGCACGAACATTTCGCAGGCATTTACAAATTCTTCGAAAAATTTTTGTCTTAACGAAGTAAAATTGAACGTATAATTTCATTAACTGATGCAGCACCGTATGTGAAGGAAGCTGATAAAATTGTAAAAATAAATAAATAAATAAAAATAAGAAATCTGTTCTTGAAATTTTTTCATATAACTGCAGGGACGCTTTGCAATTTATTCCAAATGTGCATACACTGATTTCCACATCAAAAAAGTTTCCCCAAAGTACCCACTATCTCGAATTCAGATCTTCAAGGCTTTGTTCCTGGGCTTGCTTTACTTCTATAGTTTTTCTGACATTGCGTATCAGGTTGAAAAATTTAATATGTGGGGTAATGTTATTGCTGCTTCACTTTGTAACGCTGAAAAGCTTTAGTGATATTGTCTATCACGTCATAGTGTGCTAAATTGCATGAAATATTCACAAACTTGGTGAAAGAGAGAAAAACATTTATGGCATTCTATGGCGACTGTTAAGAAACTTTGTACCAACTTCAACTGCTTCTGGCTAATGGGAAGCCTCCACTGCACATCTTTAAATACTGACTTACAGCAAATAATTATGCCGAGCAAATGAAAGGTATGTGGTGAACAGAAGTACGTATATGATCTCGTTTCAAGCATGCTCCAATTATATTAGCAGATGTATAACAGTTGGGACTTGTGTTCGGAAGGTCCCTGGTTCATATCTTTTGGGACAGGCAATCCTGACCTTGGCTTTTTCGAGATTTTCCCTGGTCGCTTATGGAATGACTCTTTTCTATCATGATTTGTCGCTCTCCAAGTTCATAGAGGCTATTCTTTCAATATTTCATTCAGTTGTCCTATTACAGGATCAAAGTGCCAGCAATGCGGGCTGGTGCAGTGTGCGGTGTGATAGTGACTTGCATTTTGGAACATTTTCTGATATGAGTGGCCCTTCTGAGGAGGGGGGACTCCGGCGTCGGGATATTTTGTCTGGAAACATGTTAGGGACCATGTTCATATCTCAGCGCCCCTGGATGCTGGCTGCCCGGTGTCTCCCTCTCCTCATTCCTTCCTCGCGGAGATGACCCTCTATGCTGAAATATCCCTATTCCGTACCTACCTATGTAATCCAGTCTGTGTTAATAAATTTCGATCCTCAAAGCGAGACGGAAAATAAAGATGAATGAATTGGAGAGAGTAAGATGACCTGCGTCATCATCAAGAAAAGTGAAAATCCTTTGATCAGTGAGATGACTCCTGTTTGTTATGTTCCCCTTCATAATTTTCTCTTGTTCGTACTTGACCTGGGCCCTGTTCCACAAAAAAGGGTATAGTACATCGCAAGTGTATGGACTTGTAACTTGTAGTAATTAGTAAAATTCTGTTTTACGCTTGTACTTTACAACTCCACACTTAGAAGTGTTCGAGTGATTTTTCTTTGTTTCGCTCCGCAGAAGTATATTAGTATTTATCGATCACTTGATATAAATTTGTATACATTTCTCTACAAGTGTATTATCATTTTCATGATTTTCAGAGTCAGTTAACCTAAACGTGCTAATTATTAGCGAAAGGGCTGATAATATGTATAAAGAACGAATAAATAATATTTTTGTACAATGATAAAGTTAAGTCAAGTCAAATAAAGTATGGCTTATGATTGACATTGGCGTTTCCTGTTTCCAGCATATTTCAGAGCAGTGTCTTAGTTAATGTATATTTAAGGTTCTTGCTACATGCCATGATAATAATTTCTTTCCAATCTTCATTCTCTTTTAAAATAATCTGTTTTAACACACTTTTCTCAATTTTTTCCTTATAATGAGAAAGTGATTGTCAAGCAATATAAACAAATAAATAAGTATAAATGATCAAATAGACTAATACAATAAATACCCAAGAGCAATCGGCAACCTCGATTCTTCTGCCATTTCTGACTGAAATTGGTTCTTTTAAATATAGCCGTATGAAACCGTGGTCTCAAAGTGAATTATTTCGCTTAGATATGGATTAATGTATAATAAAATATTTAAATTATCATTATATATGTGAAAAAATAAAAACCCGGCTTAACAGAAATGACAATAATCCGCTCTGTCCATAAGGAGTCCCTAAGGAGTAGACATAACCTAATTCAAGGTATGGCGAGGTTTGGAAACAGCTATACCTCCAGCTTACTCTTATATGACGTCACTTAAAACTTTTTATTGATACTTTACAAGTGGTACACTTATTTCGTAGAGCAGTAAGTTATAAGACCATACTTTACAAGGACTTGTACTAATAAACTTGTAATGTATTAGGCCAAGCTTTGGTGGAATGGTAGTGTCCATTGGTTAGATAAAACTGAGGTCCCCAGCATTAGGAGAAATTTGCACTGAAGTATGGTCTGTAACCATCAATAATGTTTATAGTTTGATGTCAGCGTCAATGTGGACTTTTTGGTAAACGAACATTGTCCTAGGGGATGTTTTGATTAACTCTCGCTAATCTTTCTCCCGATGGGGAGGTGCGAGTTGTATGTAGCGTTCCGAATCATCTTCCCATTTTGTTGTTTTTTTTAATTACTGAAAGACTTATTAACACACTAAAAATCCTTGATATAAATAAATTTTGTTGCAAGTATTCTTCTCGTACTCTCCCTGTTTATAAAATCATATAACAAATTTGTGGAGGAGCAGTCTTGCAATAAGATGGACTACCAAAATTTCTTTGTAACATGAGAAATAAACTGGAAAACGCACTGTGGAGCACTCCCATTTTTATTCCATTATTATCGCGCTTCTGTAACGGAAATAATATTTAAACTTTCCTTGAAGCTTTAGTTAAAAGGGATGAAAAATAAAAAGGAAGGTTGTTCCAATAATTATATATAGTCCATGAAAACCTGTCATACAAGGTGGAATACTGTAATTTACAAGACTTATTCCTAATGAAATATTCTTTTACTCAAACATAATTATACTTTTTACTTTTTCATTTATACTTTTAAAGATATTATGCAGATGAAGAGAATGTTAATGTATAGTTGTTAAAAAATGAAACTAAAACCTGTAAATGTGTGATCTGACGTAACACAATCTTGTTTCTATGCGCATTTAATTATTAAAAATGCAACGAAGATGATTATACAATTTTTCATATTACGATATTCACATTTAATTTACAACAATCTTTAATTTGTTTCGTTGAGTTGCCTCGTCGAGAAGTTTTCTCAAAGATGTATAACAGCTGGTATAATGAATAAAAACTTAAAAAGAAATACTGTAATTTCCCCTTCTTTTTTACTTCATGTTGCATTTAAAATACGACCAAGTACTTAGAAGTCAAACTTGAATGCTTTTATGTGTATCATTAAGTGGTTACATATTTGAAACTTTCGGTTAAAGTTTTATACATAAGATTAAAATATATTTTAAGGTTAGGGCTTGAACACGAAGCTTCAATTAAACAACTGTTTATCATATTATCAGCGAGAGGTATGAGGAGATAATTTACATACTTTCTGTATTGCCAGAATTTAGTCCAAACTGAGAATATTCACCCTTAATGTTAAAATCAGATGATAGCATGGCTTGCGCTATCTTGAGAGTGTGTTCGAGGATGAGCTGGTTGCATGAAACCGTTTCCTACTCACCTTGTGCCAGTTCTGGTTGCGTCATCAACACGATTCGGCTATCAACATCAACTCGTGTTGTATCATAGCTTCGCCGATGATTCGGAGCTGTCAATGGGAATGCCGTACCACCATTTACATTTCAAATTAGACGACAAGGCATTTTAGTGAGGGCGGTAGTAATGTGAACACACGAGCCTACTTTATTAATGTTCCACGTGTCTCTTGTGTTCCAGCATCACTCAAAAAGTTGCATTTTGTAGTACATAAATTTCCTATACGTATTTCATTGCAGTACTTATGCGACCGCAGTATTTGCCCCAAAATGAACTGCGATTATCAACAGATGTACTCAAAAACAGAGTCTCTCAAAGTACGTTTCTCACAAATTCCTCCTCGATACGTTTATATGAATTTGGCAATAATTAAGTATTTGCAGTATTCTATAGTTGAATGAAAAACAATATCTAGCATCTAAACAAACTCAAAAGGTTAGTCATTCTCAACTTCGATGACAATAAGTCCCTTCGGGTGTTCCAGTGCGAGTTCTGTTGACTTTGAGCAAGAACCTTGGACTTGGCGGGACAGTGTGTTCTCGTGACAGGGCACATGAATATGCCGCTACGCAGTGTCAGCCACCAAAAGAGCTCGGATTATCCCCACAGAGTTGGGAAAGCTGAAGCTGGATTAGGTCGCCTCACCAGTGGTACTGATAGTGTAGCCAAGGGGGGGGGAGATGGATGATTAGTAATCTAGGTCTTCCAAAATTCACCAAGGGATTGCCTCTTGTGTGTACCTTGCTGTGAAGAGGAGGAATTATCATTGAATAATGAGCAAAGCTAAGCTTATACTATATAATTAATTTTAATGTATTAACATGAGAACTATAATCTTTGAAGACAAATTATGCAGTATCTTTTTCCTTTTATTCCAAGTTGGCAAAACTGCACTTGCATTAGGTGAGATAGCTGTCTTTCTTTGACGGAAGTTCGTGGTTATTTGGAAACTGTTAAACATGAGAGATAAACTAGCTGTGTCTAACGAAGGCTGAGTAGATGTCAATAAAACCAAGTGGTTGTTGACAGTACAAATGTCGTATTTGTTCTTATTTGTAAATAGTTCACAAAATATCATTGATCCTGTTATTTAGGGTATTAATCAATAAAGTGATAAAAAAGTTGTAACAGACTTTATAATCAATAATTTTAATTGTATACGAAACTGTTACACTGAATATAATATAATTTGCCTATTGTGGGACTAATAGAGAGGTATTTGTTTCAATGTCCCCTCCTCATTCCCTTCACCATAGTTCATGTGCAGTGATAATGCCCTTTCTCTTCCTTTTCACCGGCGTTCCATCTGAGAAAAACAATATATCTATTATCTATCGATACATCTTGAGCACTATTACAATCATAACACCATCAGTATTATCATAATTACAACATTAACACAAGCAATACCAACACAAATCACCATCAACGATGTTACTAAGTCACCAACAGCAATGAATCCATCATTACCAATTTCACTACCAACACAACCATCATTAAAACTTCACTACCACCAACACCAGACCGCCTCGGTTGAATGAGGTCGTGAGTGGGAGGTCTGAGGTTCAAATCCCGCCAGGACCGTCCTCCCTGACTGAGGCTTTTTCTAGGTTTTCCTCAGTACTCATAAATGGTAAAACTTAGATCTGGTACCTTTCCTTCCTTAAAAATATATATCCTCTCCCAATATATCATTTCATCTCGTGTATCATCAGTGTCCACCGCCTGTGGTGCCTCAGTAGTAAAAACGGGCGTTGAACACTGTTAAAAAAACAACCACCACTAGCACAAAGATTAATATTACTATCATAGTCAAGGTACCATAATCACCAATAAAATCACATCTAATCGCTCTCTCTATATATAATAAGTTTGTAGGTAATTTAATACATACCTTATTTATTTATAAGAGATAATATCAATGACAATTGTAAAAAATACCACATTTCACTTCTTATATTTCGCTACTAAATTTAAGAAAGTGAAATGACATAAGATTTCTGCTGAAATTAAATGAAAGAAGCCCGTCCCACCAAGTTTGCTCCAAATTTCCAGCAAGTTATGATTTTGTGATATCAATGTTCTCTATTACTGAACTCTTGAAGGCACTTTGGAAAGTACAAACGTTCAAAATTCTGAAAGTAATTCATGCTTATTCTGCAGCAGCCGAGACAATATCACATTAGCATATCTTAACTTAAAAGGATACGCCGCTATTTTTTAATGTTTATTTGACATGTCTTTAATAGAAGTGGTTTATAACAATGTCTTAATCTGAAAGTGGATCAAGTAACCGTTATCCATCACTTTCAAAGACAGTAGTGTAGGTTAAAAAGAAATATCTTAAGTTGGGTTTTTAAAGTGTTGTTAAGGATATGACAGAAATGGTGCCTCTTGGTAAATATTTGTAGCTGTTCAGCCCACGTGCGAGCCTTAATTAAAACAAATAATTTCCTAATGCATTTCCCTTGTTCAGAACAGAGCAATAACACTTGCAGGCACTCTACGATGTGACAGAGGTTCGTTGGGATCCTTCATCCAATTCCACAAAACAAACGACCCTTGAAAGAATGCAGCTGATGCGATATTGTTATCTCAACTATCATCGACAAAATTAGGCTAATCTAAAAGACGTTCAATTACAAACCTCTCCGTTTTTGTAGATATAGGAGTTTGTTCCAAAACATAATGTAACATTTCTCTTCCTCTAAAATATGGAGCCAAATGCTAACAGATCAATGTTTAATGTATAAGCCGCATTACATTTTGCTTAGTTTTTAGCTTTTAGCCTGACAGAAGATAGCAATGAGACCAAAGTTAAAACTGATTTTATTTAAAGAAAATACTTCAGTTTGAAAAAAAAAGTATTATATTATTAAATAATTTTCACTAGAGCTATTACCTCTGGGGTATAAATTAGGCAAGATTTATGAGATAAATCTGTTATTAAAAATTACATTTTAAATATTTGCTTTTGATTGCGTAAACTATGCAGATAGAGAGAGATAGTGAGAGTAGGAATAAGAGATAGATGGGGAATCTAGAAAACTTTTGTAGGCACAGCAACGAGAAGTGATGACGAAAAGTTCGTCGAGGTCTGCAACATGATAATGTAGAGAATAAAAAAATGATAGTGCCTCTTCGAGTAGTTTGTCAGAGGTAGCAAAAAAGATAAGGGTGGATATGGTTGGACATAAAAAATAAGGAATGGCTTAGACAAATTGAACTAGGTTATATTTGGTTGACGGGAGAGGTAATTACGCGAAATAGTTGAAGAAATAGTTAACAGACATTTGCGAGATAGAGATAGGCAAAATACTGAATGCACTCAATGCACAGAAAAGGTATCGCTTAACCTACAGGTTCAAATAGATCCAGTGTGGGATCTTCCACTAGATGTCTGTGGAAGAGAAGAAAGAAGTGGTTTCGCATGGCTCAGATTAGAGACTGGGAAAGGAAATAAAACAGTTAATGCTCTTGGGGAAAGAATTTACCCACTGTGCGAATAAATTGATACCTGGAGGCATATTATGGCAGAATGGAGAGATACAGGGCTTTTAAAGAAATTTGCATTTATCATCATATTTTCTGAATTCCAACAGAAGTTTGTACATCTGCCGGAAGTGTTAGTGCATGAGATACACACGTAAATCGGGAATATTTCTAGCTAAGACCTGACAAAGAAGGTTAATAGCTAGATATAGAGATAAAGGGGAGTTGGGGAGGATGAGTGAATGGACTGGGGGCTTGAGAGTAAGAGCTCTATTCGTGTTTGTATATAATAATTACTGATAGAAAACGTGTGATATAAGTACATCGATGTATTTGTATATTTCGATTGTTACAAGCACGATATCAGCATGTATGGCCTAAAGGCCCATGCTACAATGTGTGTATTTTAAATCTGCTACAGTAAAAAGCATATTACTACTTTCAAAATCACCATATAAAAGCATTTTTTTTTCAAGCGTTTTGGCTAACACCCGAGTTTCAATTTTGCTACCATAATATTCACCGATATATAAACGATATATGAGCCACGTTTTACATCGTTATTTCACTTCTGAGTGCCTTAATAACAGAGCGGAGTGGCTCATGCTTGGGAGGTCACAGGCTTAAATCCCTTGGGGCCGCCCATCATGACCTTGAGGTTTATCATAGTTTCGCCTGATCACTTAGACGAACACTGCAGGGATGGAAAGTTACATTTTATGAATTCTCCGCTCTCCTATTTCATATCATTGGTTTACTATAGAGTCGAACGTTCCAAGAGGGGTGCGTTATGTGGGAGTGTGAGGTGGCTCGCGCCTTGAAAAGATTTCTGCCTCGGCATCTAGTATGGAAGACGCCTCAAACTCCTTGGCAGTGTCCAGGCGTTCTGTTTAGAAACATAGGAACTACGTCTATGTTCCCGGCTTACTACCCCTGAAAGTTGGCACCCAGTGTCCCCCTTCCGGGAGTAGGAGTAGGAATGCATTTATTACAGTAGCAACAATACAATACAAAACAACTTCAACATGCACACGGGTCTAATTGATCGTACGTGCTTTTATGATAACTACCTATGTTTTATATAGCTCAAGATATTGCATTAGATATAAACAGTAAGATATAAAATATATATATATATATATTCAACAAAAATAGGAAAAAAAATACTTTTTACAAACATTAAAAAATACACGTAAAAATAAAGAAATTTCATTATTGATGACACAACTGGGTTTAATTAATTTGTTTCCCTATGACCCATCCCCGGTTATCAACCTTTTCACACCTGAGCTGCCTTACTTTCATCAGAAATGTACCTATTTCTGCTCTCTTTCCTTGTTTGCTGGCAAATCCCAGCATGATCAACTTTTTCTGTTTGATCTTGTAAAGGAACGCGGTAGTTACTTTTCCCTCCATTCTTCCGTACCTTTACATTCAGCCACAATAAGTGCTCGTGATTCCCCCTCCTCACAGCTGGGACAAATTCTCCGCTTATATTAGTCAGCCATGCTGACTAATGTCTGAACCACGCTAGTCCTGTGCACACCAGGCATAGGTTCAGGCGGCCAGCCGTTGATCAAACACTTTAAATTGACTATAATGCATTCAGCTTAACTGGCAGCAGATGGATAGGCAGATTTCTGCTACATAATTCCATTCATTATATATATATTCTCAGTGCACATTAATGATTAACATTTGAACTTTAGACATTAGAAATAACTGCCTCATACCATCACCACAGCCACAAGGAGCGCCAGCAATCTACATCCTGTTTCTTTGTTCAGTTGGACATGTGCTTGGTGTACGCTTTGGAGTTTTTGTTTATCAGTGAAAGTCTGTTGTATGTACACGAGCATAAGAGAAGGCAAGTTATACTACTTGTCTGATCAGTTTGTTAGGTTTGATTTATTTATTTAGTTAGTTGTGTTAGGTAGTAACTTTGTAGGTTAGTGCAGGCAGAGCAAGAAATAAAATAAACACTATTAGAAATAAGCCTGTCTCAAAAGAAAAAACGAAATAACTGACATTACAGAAAATACAAGATGTTTTCACGTCCTCCCTCCCTCTGGACATCGACGATACTTCCTACTTCGTAACTTTAACTAAATTTATCTTACAATGATATTTAAACCCGTCCTATACTAATATTAACTCCTTTGTTTTCTGCAATATGTGCCATAACCTACAGTAACCATTCTTGCGTGTTATGTATTGCATTTTTACCTAACAAAGTGGTATTGTGCATCACCTTTAATAGTTCCTTAATATTTTTTCAGGTTGTCGGTCGTTATATAATTTTACAATATACAACGGTAATGAAATTATGGAAATAGGCATGTAAAAAGTTCTGTAATAGCAATGAACTTAAGCCTGTTGCAATCCATAGCAACGTTTGCAGCTCCTAGGCTAGTTTTGAGTTTCACAAGGTTTCTTCTAATAACAAATATTTTCTTAAGTTGGGTAAGGTATTCGCTTAAGCTTGTTTTAAGAAATTTGCCTTAATTCGGTATTTTCGGTATTTTCGGTATTCATCCGCTGGTATTTTCTCCTTCTTGGTCCGGTTTCAGATATAAATATCTACGCACTTTGTCGAGCTGGTAGATAGGCTTTTGTGTAACTTATTGCAACATTTTGCTAAATTTTCCCCTGTTCTTTGTTCTTGAGCGTATACGAAGGCTTTACCTTTACAAACTAGATGGGTAAATTATTGCGAAAATTCCAGTACTGGCATTTTTCTTCTGTGGTAACTTCAGGTGAGATAATTTTTTACTGATAGTGCAACAAATCAATTAAGTGTAAGAGTGTGCTGTACAATAAATATAGTGTTAAAAAGTGTGTCTACCTATTATAGTAAAACGCCCCTAGTTATGTATGGGGGAATGAATGAATAGTGTTTAACGCCCGTTTTTGCTACAGAGGCACCACAGGCGATGGACACTGTTGATACATGAGATGAAATAATATATTGGGAAAGGATTTAGTTTTATGGAAGGAATCGTTCCAGGCCTAAGTTTAGGGTACCTCCCCGGCATTTGCCATTTATGAGGACTGAGGAAAACCTGGAAAAAACCTCAGTTAGGAAGGACGGTCCTGGCGGTATTCGAACCCAGACCTCCCACTCACGAGTCCGAGACTTAACGACCTCGGCCACCCGTGGCGGTTTATGTATGGGGGATGTAAGCAAAATGGCAGATATATTTGGTAATTTATTATGTATTTCATGCAAAAAATAAGCTATATGTAAAAAGTATAGATCATCAAAGTTCATTTTGTAAAGTAATAATTAATGGTAAAACTTGTGCCTATAAAATTATAGTAGCTATAATTCCGGGAGAAATAGTATTTTTGAATCTGAGATGCTTTCATTTGTTATCAAGAGAAGAATGGTACACTCATTTAGTACTAGATAAGGACCATAATGCCTTAAAACATTATTATTATTATTATTATTATTATTATTATTATTACTGTAGATAGGGTTTTAGCAAATGCTAAGTAAAATTTCACAAATTCTATGTAATAGTATACAGTACCCTGCCTCAAGTGGATGATCCAATAACCTGAATTTGACATCCTCCCATTAATGTCGAGAAAGTTTCAGCTTTAATTTGGGATGGAAAGCCCCAGGATATATGGTCATGGAAAGGTGACTCAGAAACAAGGAAGAAGAGGAATGATCATTCACAAACTTTAACAATAAATATTTTCATAAACTTTTCTGAGCAAGAGCCTAATGTATACGACACGTGTAAAATAAAATTTATATTAATATGATAAAGAGTTATGAAAAACATAAAATTAGTTTATCATATGATTGAAAAAACATAACAGCAATATTCCGTTTAAATCTTTATAACATGATTAAAAATGTTTAATGCAAAATTTAAATCGTTAAATCTCAAGGCATAGATCGTACAGAGTTTGACGCAATCAACGGTAATCAATAAATTATTGGCAAAGCAAATTATAGATGCAAGCAAAAGTAAAATCTTCCATAACAAAGAAATCAAATACTTTAATACAAAGTCCATTGTCATGCCTAATACCTTAGCTTAGCAATGAACATTGTTTGGAAAAACATTACAAAATATACCATAAGCCAAACAAAAAGTGCATTAGAAAGCGTTTGCAAATAAAATTTTTTACAAATACCTAGGTCACTGGGTGTACACTGTGAAGAAGGTCTTAGAGCTCAAAAAGTTTATTTATTTAAAAAGCTGGAAAATGTACATGCCATCCTTAAGCTGAGGTTGGTTGCTGCGTCTGGTAGGAAGAAAGGCCAAGAAGCGACTAGTGAGCTCGTCACGCTGCACATGCAGAAGCTCTGAATTTCATTAACATACAATTTGTTTCAAGAACCTGCCGACCAGACCATGCATACGTAGCAGCATAAAAGAGGAAGAAAGAAATAAGGAAAGGAAAAGAAAGTTTTATATGATCAAGGAGAAATGAATATGTGCAAAACAATGTATTTACTTCACTGTATGAGTTTGGGTCTGTAATATTGACCTGCTTTCAGGATTGGAAATTGATTAGGAGGTACTTTCAAAATATTGCCAGGCATGTTGTTTTGCAGGAAAAAAAGCAGGGAGAAAAGCTCTGAATATTCAACATGGAAAGAAGGTCATACAAACTCTGAGGTGGTTACACAGGTTTTTTTTTTTTTATTAATTTATTTATGGACGCTCTTTAACAGCTCAGGTCATCAGCGTCCCATTCAACTCAGAGCGTGAAACGGCCGACAAATTTTGCTCAGAGGCCTCTCTTTCAGGCTTGAGGTTCTTTTTCGTGCCGTAAATGTACGACACGGGACCCACGGCTTTAATTCCCTTCCGAAGGAAGCCATACTTAGGATTTTTACGCCCGAAAAAATTCATCGGTCCTGGCCGGGTTCAAACCCGCGATCTTGGGTTTAGGAGGCAAGTATGGTAACCACTACACCACCAGAACTGACGGTTACACAGGCTAATTACCAGCAATAGAAATGGTGGAAGCCAAGATTATGTGGGAGAGATATGAGAAGCATGGTTTTAGATATATCACATTATTATGGGGTGCTAAAACGTTTAACCTTTGCAAGAATTAAAAACATATAAATCCAGTATCACATTGAAAAAAGAACGTATAAAGAACCTGGGAACATTACTACGTGGTCTAAGTGAAATTTCTATAAGAAAAATTTACCAAATACTACCATACAGAGCAATAAAACGATCTAGCCGTGTAATGAAAAAAAAACTATTTTGCAAAAATATGCCATTGCGTTTCGCCCAACTCGACCTGACTCTTGCAAGAATATGTATAAATCATATTTATACACCCCTGTAAACTTTTTGGAAAGCATTGTTCCCAAACACCAGAGATAGCAGCTGCTAGCTTGCTGAGGAGGACACAAAACTGCAATGAATCTCTGCACAGTATTATTTGAAATAAATAACCAAAGGAAAGAATTGTTTCAAAGAGGTAGACAACGTTGTCGACTGAATATAGGAAAGGTTGAAAACAAGCACAGACTGATTTACTGAGTGAAGCAGGGTTCTTCTAGGACCAGAATAAAAGCAGACCTAGGGTAACTAGGTTAGGAGACAAACTAGCAACAACAAACGCTGTGATAGTGAATAGACAGCGAACGTTTAGGCATTAAAATGGTTATGGAGCCTAAAATTAACTCTGAAGTCACTATAACACTAAAAATAGATATAGATATATTTAAAAATAATTTTAACTCTCGCAACCACTTAATTGCGTACTATGTCGTTAAACTTCACAATAATCCCCGTTTTAATATGCCATTTTCATATAAAAGTGCTTGCAATAGATTTTAAAAATGCATTATCTTAATACAAGGAATCACAAATTGAAAAATTACTTGGACTTAGTATCTGAAAATGGCCACTAGAAAACTTTCACATGAAAATATATTTTTTTCTTCGTATTTTTAAAATCACAATTTTGTTTTTTACTATATTTCGTTTCGTTTTCCCAAGAACTTTTTGAAATAATTATGATTTAGATAAATGAGAAAAATAATACGAAACTGTTTAACATTAATACATTATACTTGTTTACCTCACAATAAATCATGTTACAGACACCTTTTCTAAATTTTACCAAAAGTTTGAAGGCAGAAAATGATATTTCTACACCTACAGATGTCACTGAAGTATATTTGATCTTGGGCACAAGCGTAGCAACAATAGCACAAACAAATTCAGTTTTCTTTCTATCAGAATATTGGCCATTGCAAGCAAACACAAAACTCCTTTGCCTTACCTTGCTTAAGTTCTCCCTTTCAGTCAGACGAAGTTGTCATTTAACTTAAAATTATACAGGTGTGATTTGCTTGCGTTCGCAATTTTATAAGTATATTTTGAGTACGAAACTAAGAATTAAACACGTAAATTAAAATAGGAGTTATAACCATTATAAAACTACAACATTTAAATATTAAATGCCGCAAAACTTAAACGTTCTATTTTCATCATTATACTTATTAAGAAAAACACAAACACTTGCCTGAAGATCACTGCCTACTGATGAATCACAGTGTAAACGTGAACATGCTATTAAGGTAACTAAAATCAGGAAAGTAACTACGAAAATTAATGAGGAGAGTTTCAGCTATGGGGCAGGAAAACGTTTAATATATGAAACTGTTCAGTTTCTATTAATATGCGTCTTGAACTTTAACCTTAATTTTCTACAATTGTGTTTTTTTTAGCATTTTCTGGCATTATAAATCGTTTTTCTACAAAAATATGCAAGATATTGACATGAAATGTTTACATAATAATATAATGCATAGATTTGTATATTAATTTGATTGTAACATAAATAAATTAATAGAAAGTAATTGTTTCAAGATCACAAAATAAAATGTTAAATGCGTGGTCCAAAACTTTTAATACGTTTTAAGATAAAACAATGAAAATTTTTCATTTACTGCCTCAAAAGTGATTTCTCGATAGTATGCACATTTTATAAAATTGTTATTTTTGTTAATTTTCAAAGTTTAATTAAAACTTGAAATACTGCACTCTCTTAATTACTAGGAATATCTGGTAGCACTTTCTTTACAATACATACAAAACTATGGGCATTTTAAAACTCAGTAGCAGATTCTGAATTATAACTGATTGAATTATTGTACTCTAGTTCGGTTAAAAGTACTTACAAAGAATCATAAACTTTTCTGTACCTTAATCTAGTTCTCAGGAGCGAAGCAATTGATGTGCGCATGCTCGGGAAGCTGTTCATGTTAATTTGTTCCACATAAATCTAAGCCAGCAAGACTAACGGACTTTTTTATACGTTCTCCACATGAACCGCACGATATTGTCAGGCTGCTCAAAGCGTTATTATAACGACACATTAGTCAAAACCAGGAAGATAGAAGTTGATTAGTTAGACAATTGATGTCTAATTACTAGTATGTTTCTTTAGCGCTATAGTCTTTCCTCTTTGCTTCTGTAATTTAATGAGTCTTAAGAGAGAGATTAATGACAGACTTTTTAGCTCTAAAAATATCTTCAAAAGGAAGTCGTGAATTATATCGAGCCTTTAATGCTTCTATCGGTTTTTGTAATGATCAGACAAATTATAAGATGCAATAACGAGAAATTGGAAAACTTGTAATGACATCCTCTGACAGGAATTGGCAAGCAGTAGAAAAAGTCCATATGCATAGCTTGAAGACGTCAGCAAATAATGATTGTCTTCTCATATAGATCATTGATGAAACATCTCAAGTTTTAATTGTACTCCGTGTAGCGCAGATGTGACACTGATACACTTGTCGAAAAGACTCACTTTATCAAAGAATATGGCGTCATTTGTACGCCTGGAACCGCTGAACTACATTTTTACTTACATTCATAATTATATTCCGAATAATTTGAAAACATGAAAAAAATACCAGAATTATACGTTAAATGCGTTTATATCATTTTGTTGGAAGACGAGAAAAGTCACACAGGTAAAAAAATATATATATCGTTTTTTATATATAATATTGAAGCCCAAATATTTATTTTAGTTTTAAAACATGAACATTTTTGTAATTCATATTTAAAGAGAGCATAAATTTATAAATATATATGTATTTCATTTCTGTACTATTATCCACATAATAGTATATTAAAACAACTCCTATTAAATAATTTTTTGATTTGTGTGCTTTTCCCGCCGGCCAAACTAATTTTTTAGCTTACCTACAATTTTGGAAATATTTTTTGTAACTTGATGCTTTTAGAGCCTATGCTGAGTATATAAAATATAAATAATTCACAAGTTAATGTTAACCCTGAGTAAGTATCGAACGCTTTCATAGTCATACATATTTATATCAACACATATATTGAAAGGCAGTGTCATAGGAATGGGTTTCAGTCTTAGATAATTCTCTTTAGTACTTAATATGCCACTATAAGGGGTGGTCATAACGCCCCTAACTATTTCATAGAAATTGTTGAAAAGAGCAAAATGATAACAATATGAAATGTGATTTTTTTCCACAACAGCCGCATATTACACGACCGGGATTCGAACCAAAGATCTTCGGCTTCCATGCAAATGCTCTTGCCATCTGAGCTACTGAGCTCTGTCTCATCAACCGCGAACTACCCATTTAAGTCTATATGCCATGGAGATCTTTAAGGTTATCCCATTAAAGATAGCTTCGACTACTTGGGTCCAGGCTTCTTGGTTAAAGCTAACTCACGAAATGTTTGCACTCGGTCGATCCTGGTGATCTAGCGGTAATGATTCCTTGCATCTTAGACCCAAGGCCACTGAGAGTTGATGGAATTTTAGGACGTAAGAATCCTAAGCATGGCTTCATTCGGAAGGGAACTTATAATTATATATTAAAACTATTAAAGTTTATATTCAAACTGATTTTCGTGTCGTAAATTTACGGCATGTAAAATATTCGGCTCAACCTAAAGCCTAAAAAAGAAATTTATTGGTAATGAATTGAATGGGAGCTAATGAACAAAGTTTTTTTTTTTAAAATAAACCTAATAATAATATTTGCAATCAGCTTACGGCACAAGGCTGGAGGCGGCTTCTTCACTACCTGATATGACATTGACCTATCGGACCACATGTAAACATATTGCTGTTGCATACTAGTGAACTATTTGGATATTTATCATTCAAAAATGACTAGTTACAAAAACTAAAGATGACATACAAACACTTTCACTTGCTGTCACGCTTTTTCTTCTCTTACTGAGACATAGAACTAATGTTTTCTCAGAAATTATATCTGCTGTAGAAGAAAATGAAGTGCAGGCTCAATATGCTCTTATCTGTCTAACCTTTCCCTTTTTCACAATAACATACACCAATGCAAACTTATCCTGCCAAAGTTCTAACCACAGTATTCAAATGCGCTTTTTTCACATAAGCCGTGATAATGGTCGGAAGGGCAGATGGTAGGTCATCAGTACCTAAGTTGAAGATCCATAGTTGGTCATTATGTCGAATTTTTTCTATCTGTCTATTAATCCAAATATCTAAGAAGTTGTTTAATGTACAGATCAAACAATTCTTCCATTATTTGATATAAACGCGTTTAATCACATTTCTAAAAACATTTAATGACTCAAACCGGTTAACTGTTTCAAGAAAGTATTTTCCGGTAATGCAGCATTAACACCACAGACTCTGCAATACACCTACAGTTTTACAAAGCATTGGACAAAATAATGTATCCATGTTAAATCATGGTATTTCTATGCTCAAAAGCCATAGTATTTTTAATGTGATCTTCAAAATACTATTAACATAATTTCTCTTCTCTTTAATGCCCGGAAACTCCAAATATGTTGACTTCCTTTTGAAGTTAATTCAACACATGACGCTCAGCTCTATTCTGATAATGAATCTTCGTTCTTTTTACAATTAATACATGAAAGACGTTCTCAGTAGTTTCTAATTGGTAAAATAGACTTCAAAATCTGTTTATAATCACATTATACATTTTTCACTGAATACAAAACTCTACAGTTGTACTCCTTGTTAGTCAATATCTGCAACAAATATGTCTAAATGCCATTAATTTCTAAATATATTCATTTACACAAGAAAAGCTGGGACAAAACTGTGCGTCGTTGTTTCTTTTCACAAAGTTCGTGTTTTTTCACCTTTAAAGTTCAGGAAATGCAGCGTGTGAAAAACCAAGGAGTGAATCGAACGCGGTTTGCACGCTTATTGCTTTACGCTCGATATATATCGAGAGTCACGATGTGCTCGCGTCATGCGGGATGAATCCCGCCAATTTATTGTTAATATTAAAACGTGCTCCTTCATAAACTGTGATAAAGATGCTTTATTGATGTTATGCAAGCCATGAGTTTGGGTTGCTACATAGAGAGCGAGTTTATTATTAGAAAACATCGTGTTCTGCAAGAGATGGATAACATTTAGCAAAGGTTTATGACCCTTTTTCTTTTCGAACGACTTCAGGTCTACCGCTAAGACTTTTTGGTTGCCTTCCTGTACTGTACAATTCTTCATCTGTTGGTAATAACAGTGCAAGGAATTTTGAAAGTGGGCGTTTGCACTAGGAATTAGGCACATGGTTCCACTCAGTCCCAAAAAGTAAATAGTAATTTACAATTTATATAGGTATTATGTTTTATTCTAAGTTCTGCAACTCCAGAAAATTAGCATTGGAAAATAAACATTATATTTACATCTATAATAAATTACTGCACTTAGGCAGTAAATTCGTCGTTTCTCATTTGTCAGTGACATTTATATTGCCAAAGTAATAAGCTTATTTTGTCTGTTCCAATTTTAGCAGTGTTAAAATGAATAACAAAAGGTTTCAAGTAATTGCAATCTTGCCAATTAATGATCTTAATACTTAACTTTGACTGTTTCTTTGTTGGCCTCCACATCAGATTCGATTCAAGTAGATTTCTGGCTGTGAAATTGTGAATTACTTCTCATAATGCTGGTTTACGATTAATATAGGTATTACTATTGTCGTATGCTATATTAGAGTTGTGATATTTATATAAACAGTAAATATCACTTAATGAATAATAATGCAATATATAAAAGTATAAATAAATAAAAAAAGAAAGATTACAACGAATGAAAGACCTAAACAAAAGCTTTAATCGACATGTATTTTCTTCATGCTTTATAATAGAAAAAAATCCATATTATCGTTGTCTTTTACATATTCCTTCCGCAGGCTACGAACGGTGCATCCACTAGACGAATAATGTAGAAAGCTATGCATTTCCGAGAGAGGTACTAGAGAGCTGTGGGTGTGGTACCCGACAACAGTAGAACATCATACCATTTAGATCTAAAATATGGCGCCCGAAAAGTGAATGGCGTGATAAACACATCACCAGGTTGCTCTGCCCTCGAGCACAGCGATGAACCTGCTCTACATCGGACAAGGCTTTGTTCCCTAGCACTTGTTTTGACGGCGAGGCGCGAAGACTTGTGTGTTTACTGTCTCAGCAAATTTCACAACCATGACCTTATCGCCAGTGCAGACAAATAATAGAGAGAGCAGACTTACATAATGTGTATGCCTAACATAGCCATCAATGAACTGCTAATTTCGAGTAGTTATGTAAATAGTATTAGGAATTGAGGCATCATACACAAATTCAGATAAAGTTGCAGGAGAAAATATCACTATTGAGAAGAAGTATGTTCTAACAAGAGATTATATATATTAAGACCTGCTTTTTAGCAGAATTTGGACCTCCTGTTGTACTAATCAAATACTCTTTTTATCACCATGTGAGTCCTCTAGGTTGGGCAGCAATTTTGAAGCAATTTGTTGTAGACATGAGTGGCCTCACGTTGTGATGCCTATTTTGAAGTGGTTTTGCAGATTGATTATTGGTCGCTTCGGTGTTACTGCTCATGCTTCAATGACAACAATTTTAGTGTGAATTCGGTTATTTTATGCTCTTACTCAACAGGATGGCAGAGGATTTCAATAGAGTAAATAAACAGGCCATATATATTTTGCTCATCCTCTGGTGTTTTGTGTACGACAGACTTATTTACGTTGATACAAATTTAGTTGCCGTGTGCGAAACTTCAAAACTGAATAATGCTCCTGAGAAATAAGAAACTGCACATCTCTGTTTACTTGTAGATCTTATAACTGCATGCCTCAGCAACGTCAAAATTACCATTAGGCTACTACCCGCTGAGGAATAAAAGTTCAAACATACATTTTCATTGGCTGGCTCAGGTTGGCCACGCGTGCTATTCCATACTTTTAAAGTTTAAAACACCTTATTAGCATTGGCTGGTTTAAAGGGCTAACAGTACAATGTCTGTCAGGTCAAAGTCCCAAACGGGTCTAAAAGTCCTGAGTTTATCAATCCCTCCAAAGGCAGTCCCTTTTAAAAGTAACATAATACTAGTCCCTATTCCGTTTTGACTTTTCAATCTTCCGTAACAAAACATCAAAGGATTTTCTTATTTTTTGTGTTAAAGCTTATTACAATGCCAAAATAAGATGATTGCGTTTACATAAATATACTTTATAATTATATTTCAGTGGGGGTTGAGAGGAGGAACTATTTGTTACAGCTGTTAAATATCCCTGTGGAGTGATAGCAAGAAGAGGCAACTCTTACACAGATTCTGGTATATAATTTGTCTACATGTTTGAGAAAGGAGTAGACTCCATTAGATCATTTTTGAATTTGGTTTCAAGCACTTGAAAGCTCATTTGTGGGTATGGGCATTGTATATACAAAATGCAAACATCCAGAGAAAATGTAGGTGTAAAAAGTTCTGTACTGCATTTTAGAGCAAAGACAGGTTTTACAAGTAATCAAATGATCATCATTCCTTTCTCCACACATTTTCTGACGTCTTTCATTTTCTGTAGCAGCAATGTATTTATTTACAAAATATATTTTTACAAATCTAACCCATCCATTTCGCACAGTCCTGGGACCGACGACACATACTTTCCCAATACACTAGGAAGAACACGAAACTGATCAAACCAATATTTAACTCTTAGGAGAAAAAATAGATATAATTAAATAAATAAAAGGGGAAAATAAACAATGTATAATAGAATTTAAATACCTAAATAAAATAAACAGAAAATAGAACAATACAAAAGTAAATCTCTTACATTTCCTCACATATACTTACAAAATGTGACTCATATTCCCCTTCCCCATTTTCTGTTATCTGCCTCTTCCGATATGAGCTGTTTCATTTTATTTACCTACTCCCTCTTCCTCCTTCCTATCTGCCAGCAAAGTTCAGCACTACCACTGCCCTTTCCTCCCATTAACACATTCTTCCTTCCCCTTGCAGTACGCCAGAATATGCTCCCAATATTCTTTCTCCGCACATATAGGGCAGATTCTCGTACTCTCTCTGCCTGTTACTAGAACACTGATGCACAGCATGTGTGGATAATTTATTAACCCAATGTAAACATTTTAGCTGCATCATTTAGAATTGAATTACTACGAGTTTTCATCATCAAGGTTTCACATGAGCAACGTGAATATTCTGTAAACCGCAGATTGCAGTTTTCATTAATAACTTGAAATAAAGCCTGTATTTTGTTGTCTCAAGTTACTTCTCATAGTAGAACTCGTACATAAATATTGTATTCAATCCTCCATGAAAAGCATGGTTTCTCTTGAATTGCAGCGTTCTCTCTATGACAGTAAAGAATAAGTGAAGGTTGTGAATGCTGGCACATTAATCAGGAGTTTTTTTTTCACATGTATCCCTAGACCAACTGTCGAAGATTTTCCTAAAAGTCGTAGAAATTTACATTTTGAACTCTTTTCTATTCCTAAAACACTTAAGACTTTTGTAAAACATTCTTTACTTTGCACTACACTTAGAACTTTAAGAAACTCGTTTGATTTGATTATTCGTTGAAGATTGGCCAATGAAGATGAACCGAAACTGCATCAATAAATTTTTTTAGAAATATCTCCTGCTCTTTTTTATCTGAAAACTGCTCAAAAATTACTAATTGAAATTCCTCGTGACTTTTTTCTTTATTCATGATTTGGTAGTCGCATATTAGCTAAGTATACACTTTTTAAAAGTTTGTGTTGTTTCTAGAAACAGTCATTGTTGAAGATGCAACAATATAATTGCGTAGCTTTTCAAGAACCTAATGGAGTGAGTACGAATGAAAGTTAATCCAAATAAAAGTTTGCAGCTGCATTATAATATAATTGATCGCATTACTGAAATAATAACTAAATAAATTAAGAAATTGAAACAAGTGAGAAAAATTTTGAGTTGTTTATTTTATGCAAGAGATTGTTACTAAGTACAAGCAGGGCTCTTGTTTTCTGTTTTCTGTCATATTAGCAGTGCCTATTTTAAACTTGTAACAAACAAGTTAAAAAGCATATTACTAACGTATTGAAATTACAATAATAAATTGAAGCCTTACGCAACAGCAGGATAGCTTTTTTGTTTTTGACGTGAATTTTGTAGGTGTAGGTCTGTAGTGATGAGTGAAATGAAATGAATTAATAATAGCACAAATGAGCTCCGAGTCCTTGGCGCCTGAAAGATATCCGGCGTACAGTTTCTCAAGGTAAGGAGAGAGTTGGATCCAGAACCTCCGGATTAGTGGTCGCAAACGCTACCACTGGACCATGGAAACGAGCTACCTCTATTTTATTCAAAGAAGAAAGATTAGGGATAAAACAATGCTGCAATGAACAGTTATTGAGTTTGCAGCATTATTCTACTTTAAAACACCAGCTAGATATACAAATTGTTTTCTTCTCCATTCACAATGTATGTTTTAGACGTAGATAAGTGTTCAGGTTACATCTTTGTTAGAGTAAGTTATCCAATTAAATTAAAGAAATGATATCAATCGTAAAACGGTTTAAAAATAGTCAGTCTCTATATTTTAAAAATAAAATATAACTTCATTTTATTACGAAATGTCGTTCTAAAGAACAAATATGTATAACACAAAACCTTAAGACTTATGGCGTGGAAAGGAATACTCAAGTATTCAAATACAAATATACATTTATTACAATATTGTAACCCAAGTTTACAGGTGTTATATTTAATTCCTTATTTTATTTGTGAAATAGTCCTAATAAATATCACTCGAGGGTCTGAGCTTTCCAGACTCACTACGTTCGCGAATTTATTGGCAATCTCAGACCCTCTTGTAGTGATATTTGTGATAAACCCTAAAATATAAACTCTAACAATATATCTTTCCAATAAACAATTAAATTCACGGGTATAACACAAGAATTAAATAAAATATACACATATTTAGAGCTTATATTTATTCAGGAATGAAAGTATATAATAAACTTCCATCAAATTAAAAATAATAAAACATTTTTCATCCTTTAATTCAAACCTTTTGGCATATTTACTTAAACACTTCTACTATTTAACTATAAAATTCTTAAATGATAAGGAAAATTCATATTGTTATATAATAGTGTATATAGTTTAGATTACCTAACTCATTCTCATCTATATATTTATATAAATTGTAATGCCTTCTGTAACAAATTGTGCAACTTGTAAAAGTGAATTGTAAACATTAAATTGTAAGCTTGACTTGTCCCGTATCTTAAGTATTTTAAATGTATTGTATGGTTGTTGATTGAGTAAATTACTGCTACTACTACTACTACTGCTACTACTAATATTACTACTACTACTACTGTTACTACTACTACTACTATTACTACTACTACTACTACTACTACTACTACTACTATTACTACTACTATTACTACTACTGCTGCTGTTGCTACTACTATTACTATTACTGCTACTATTACTATTACTACTACTATTACTAATACTATTAATATTACTACTACTATTAATATTACTACTACTATTACTATTACTACTACTATTACTACTACTACTGCTGTTGCTACTACTATTACTATTACTACTATTACTATTACTACTACTATTACTACTACTATTACTACTACTATTACTATTACTATTACTACTACTATTACTACTACTACTACTATTACTACTACTATTACTATTACTACTACTATTACTAATACTATTAATATTACTACTACTATTAATATTACTACTACTATTAATATTACTACTACTATTACTATTACTACTACTATTACTATTACTACTACTACTACTACTACTACTACTACTACTACTATTACTACTACTATTACTGTTACTACTACTAAGGAGTCATTCGGAATTATTGCACGTGTAGTTTAACTATTTTAAATTCTAAATTTCTATTACCTGAAGCTAAAATATTATCGGTGCGGTCAAACAGCAAGTCCCTATCACTAGACAAATTAACATTTTATAACGCTGAAAGGTTCTCCGTGACGTTACACGGTTGATGTGAGCTGAGGATAATTGTCATTATTTAGCTGTTCTTGCTGAATATTCAGGGTATAAAATCGAAACATTTTCAATTGGGTCACAGCTTAATTCACACTTAGAAAATCTTTACGAAATTGTCATAATACAGAAACTTTGTAAACATAGTTAACGCTGTAGCATGCTTATAATATATCCATGTTTATAGACATGGGAATACTAAAAAGGTACGCATTTTTCTCTAACATTATCAGACTAAGTTTACAAATGCAAAAGTAAATATGAATGAATTCATTCAAGATGACACTAAACTTATATTTTTAAAATATAAAAATAATTTAAATGGATTTTTGTTATTATAAATTAATTAGCCTTAGTCGACTTAATGTATCTCTTAGGAAGAATATTTCTATTTCTTGTGCCCTTCTTACTATAAATCCTAAGAAATTCTTCAGTTATTTAACATATCCATAATGAGTTCCCATTTTAAGTGCATGTTGCAATACACTAGATCGCTGAAAATAGCATATTGATGAGCCATTTATTTACTTTGTGTCAATAGTATTCTGTAACCAAATGTATGACTACATATTTAATTATTTTAACTTGAAACGTTATAGAAAAATTCAATTATTAACTCCTTTCTTCGTTCAGTGTACATCTGATTGTAAATACTGCCCAAAACATGGAAATTCTTTGCAATAATCTGCTTAAAGAATTTTATTTATCAAAGACAAACGTGGCTCAGATAGGTCAGTGAATGTATGTATTTTAAACCTGTTATTTTAACCCTTACTTTCTAACCAATATTTACATTTTCACTCAAGCTGGTTCTAATCATGGCTAAAGCAAATGCAGAATAAAAACGTGATTAGCTGAACAGCTTGCCTCCAGATGACTGTACAGATTTCTTTGGCAGAGAAGAGTAACCGCTTGCGTGACGGTCTCACCGCTTCCTCATGATTAACTAATTCGTAACAGGTCCCCCTGAGCAAATTTCTTCCGACATGACTGCTTCCAGTATGCTTGATCAGCAGATAACTCCATTGTGGTAAATATGTAGCAGTTCTGAGGCATAAATTGAATTAATAGAATAATAAAAGTAGGCGCGTAAGTAAAGCAAATACAAACGTAAGTAAACCACATGTAATGCTTGCAAAAAGTAAAAGGATAAAAATTAGTAGCATTTTTTTTAAATTAATGTAGTTAACTGTTTGTAAGTAAAAAAAATATCTATGAGGAAATCAATAACAAAAATTGCCAATACCAGATCAATGCATTTCAAAACTAGTTACCGGCATTGCTATTATTGCGTCTTAATCTTAGAAGTTACCTTGTTTTATATTCTCTATTGCTTTATTATTCTCTTATTTTTATTTTAATATGCAGGATGTTCTAGAAATTCATTCATTTCTTCTAATCATTATTAATCTGTATGATGGTTGTAATTTTAAGGAGTTTTAAAGGAGACTCCGGCATAAAATGACTCCATAATGGCATATCTTGGATTGCCCATTGGAAACAGTGGATATATTTCTAGACATTGAAAATTATTTTAATGCAGAGCGTGTGTTAAAACGAAGAAATGAATTTCTGATATTATGCTGGTTTAAAAATATGATAAATGCACACTGTGTATAAATATTTTCATAGAATGCATTCTTTCCTGTTGCAAATGTCAGTGATTAAAATTCGTTCTAACTTGGACATAGTTCGTTTACTTAACAGAAAACATTCTTCTTCCTCGCTGCAAGCCTTGGGCGTTATCTCTGCTAATCAAGTTATCAGTGGGCAATTTTGAAATTTCCCGCAGTGATATTGTTAATGGGTATTTGCAGAGAAGTTTAATTCTTACTTTCCCCCCTCTCCTGCTTCCTATATCACTTATCGATCAGAGTAAATAAATATTCGTTCGAATATTGTAGGTTTCCATGACTTCTGACATATGTAATAAAAGTCGGTTCTTGAGGTCTAGTGGCAACTATACTTGCTTCGTACACCGAAGATCGCGGGTTCAATCCCGGCCAGGGTCGATGTATGACTTTCTTGGGAAGGAAAGTAAAACCGTGGATTCCGTGTTGTAGATTTACGGCACGTAAAATAAACTCAAACCGGAACGAAAATTTGTCAGCCATTTCATGCCCTGAATTGAATGGGACGATGATGACCTTAGATGTTCAAGAGCGTCCGAAATAAACCAATTAAAAAACAAAATATCTAATAAATTTTATTCCTGTTGTACGAAATTTACACAAAAAAAACGTGCTCTCTGATGTATACAGTTCGTCAGCAAACATTATTCTCACATATGACTAAGAAATTACTGCAATAAACTTGGTTTAAAATGTTTAGGAAATGGGATGAAAATGCTAAAGTCTATGTCAGAGACGTTAACTTCAAGCTCTAAATGAAAATCTTTGTGAGAAGAATGTGAACGCTTTGCAAATCGTAAGATTGTTACGAGAGGAGAACAAACGAAAGTCATAGAAGGCGTTGTTTAACTGGTCACGATTGTCCCAACATAGGAATTCCTCCACCTGTTAACAAGTGAAGGCAAGGCGCTTTGGTGGCTTCCAGGAGACATTCCACAGCGTCTGTCTGTCGCCACGAGTCAACATTCGTAAAGAGAAAATAAAATTAAAGTTCGGAGAAGGAAAGAACCCGACGAGAAAGAGGTTTATGTAGTTTATTAACTCCTGGCAAGCTTCTTCATTATGCGGAGTCGCGTTTCGAGTCCATTAAGGAGTCTGTGAAGGTGCTGTTACTCTGAGAGTAACGGCAATGGTCACAGAGAACACTATGCACTTGTAGATAGAGTGCGTTCTATTTTAATTTTCACGCTCTCTTTTCCTGCACTATTAAGTGAATAATTTAATTGAATAGCCCCTGTGTCCATCTATCATATTGATATCCTAAATTTTTATTATTTTTACATTATACGTAATAAACCCGGTTATCTAATACTTTGCTTAATAAGCTGTTGGTCTGGCCTTATATTCAGAAGCACAGATTCTCCTGACGCATGCTGCGCGGGGCTAATCTAGCGCCATTTGCCGGTTTCATCGATGCATAACTTCCCCTCACATTTCTATTGGCTCAACTTTGATCAATAATAGCATGAAAAAAAAAGAATTAGTTTTGTTTTGTAATTAGCTTTAACATATGTTTGGAAATGACATTTGTCTGCAGTTAAATATTTCTGACATCTTTAAGAACTTTGCATTCACTCGCATTAGCTCTACTTACAATTTCTGCCCTGATATTATCTTTAAGTTCTCCTACAGTATGAAGGATATTCTTATAGACCTTTTTCTCTATTCCTGTAATAGCATTTCAATGCAATATACAACAATAAAATTACTTCACTAACGCATTATAATTGGCAACACTGGCGCACCAGTAGCCTGTAATAACACAATTACTTACGTTATACATACCAATTGCTGATTGCAAACTATTATAACACAGAAATAATACTTGTTCTTGTAACAAAATGGCGACTGACTGTCCATTAGCGCGGGAATTGTTATGACAGACATGGTGACCTTACTCCAGTGCGCTGCGACCGCAAGCCAAAAATAACTCTCTATTTAAAAAGTATAAACTTCCTCTAACTCATTAAAATATTTTGAAAATTTAACTACATGAGCCTGTATGAAAATGATTATGAGTCTGTTTCTTTTAAACGCTGTAGGAAATATCCATTACTTAGCAATGTAGATAATTGATTGACTTTATGTATGTGTTTTTAATCAGTCTATAGTTGGGTCACACCCGGTAGTAGTGAAGAAATTGTTAAATTACAATATTTACAGCTTATACTTAAAATTATATTTCAACACGATGGAATATATAAAGTACATGTCAATCTGATTAAATACATTCCAACTTAAATATATTTTAATATAATTAAGTATATATGAACCTAATTAAATCTGTTTCAACCTAACTTAATCCTTTCAACTAATTAAATCATACATTTTATTCTAATTAAATATATATAAATCTAATTAAATACATGTTAACTACAAGAGCTAATCTATTAACTATAGTGCTTATCTTACTTTCTCTTAAATTTTAACTGTTTGAGTACAGCCCTCAAGGACTGTTGTAAGTTATTCCAATCATCGATGGCGATGTTTAAGTACGAAAAATGTCTTACATATGTTCTCTGCTCCCTTCCTTGACTTTTTAATTTATAATACTCCTTGATTAATGTGAGGAAATGTTGATTTTAAGTCCTATATCCTCTCATGTTTATAAAGCGCACTAAGTCTCACTTTTTTGCGTCCAGCTGCCAAGGATTCGCATCCCACGAACTAATTAACTTTCTCTGGGCATTACTTCGATGTTTCAGTACGAACAGTAGTAAAGTTCCTCCTTAGATAAAAGTCCATCATTTTTCTTCAATTATTTTTGGTCTGCATACACGAACCGTTTATGCAGCTATAGGCTCGTTTATTGTTTCTGATCTGTTCTCAGTTCTGAGAAACGATTACAAGTACCAGTTCTTACTTTGCTTTCAAAATTTGATAAAATTAACCCGATCGAAGGTGACCATCTCTAGGTTTTCTCATTACCCTTTTTGTAAGTGTTTTATATTTTTATAGAGTTTTTGAAATTCCTAAAGTGCCCCTTCACCATGTATTTAGCCACATAATTGGTGCGTTTATCTTCCCCTCTGCACTGACTTATTTGATTTATTTTATTTTTTCCTCTTAAACTAGCTGCTATTAAATTGTGTAGCTAATTTTATTTTCTCATCTACTAGTATAATATCTTACTTCATGTTTTTGTCTTTCTGTAATTATCTCATTGTTTTTGTGCAATAATCAATATTTGTTTCTATTTCCTGTTTTGTTTTGTTTTGTTTTACAGGCGTGTGCAACGTTATTTTTGATTGATATCTTTGTATTTAAACATGAAGGGTTATGTTTTTATTTGTTACTCCTTTTTAAATGCTAACTGCCTATCCTGGTATGAATTAAGTTTATCTGGTATACTATTTAACTTATTATTGCTTCGACTGTTCAACTATTTTATTTGGGTAGACATGAATTAAACTAAATGACGATAATACAAATCCGTGATTCAACTGAGAATTTACAACCAGTAACTGAAATAAAACTTGTGCCAATAAAGTGTACTATTAACGTTAAAGTATAAACTTTTTTAAGTACAGTTTATTAGTATTTTCCCTACAACTCAATAGTTCTTTTAAGTCGATAAAAAGAAAGAAAAGTGATAGCTTCTGTTCTCTCCTTTTTCTATACAGTGAGATATTTCTCGATGATTCACAATGGTTCTCACCATTCAGCATTAAACTAAACAGAAGCTAAGCCAAGAGTGTGATGTAACGCATGTAAAATGTAACAAGGAACTGGTACAAGTTCTAAATATATTAATATATATATATATATATATATAATTGGGTAGAAAAGCATGTATAATAAGTCAAACCTTTTAATAAATAAATATTGTCCCGAGTGCAGACTTCTCAGAAACTCAAGAATTATTCATTGAGGTTTGATCTGAAGAGTTCCCATCCGCACACACTCACGTGGTTTAGCAAAGCTACTACACGCAGTGATTTTGATCTTCTTATGTATGTCATTAAATTTTTCGTTTAGCATAGTCGCAGTACAGCTCTTGGAAATCCAGTTAAAAGCGCAGAGGACACTGACTTCATACAACCAATAAAAAGGTCCTGAGTAAAACATCTAGCCTAACTAGTCAACAGTACTCGGATGTCGAAATAATTTAGTAACTGTTTGTTCACTTAATCCAATCCATAAGAACGAACGAGTTGTTTAAATACCCTTTTAAAAGTACTTTTTATTGGAGTATATATTTCATTTAAATTTATATGGCAAAAATTATGTAGACTTATCCATTAAAATGTTCAGGTTTTAATATTTTCTTTCTATAAACCAGCTTGAAATCAAAATCTGCTACTTTTCTATGAATAATGCGGTTTAAGAAACTGCTTCTACAGTAATGTACAGTGTAATTAAATTGTTCTCTCATCAAGATTTCGAATAAATGTGTAAAAAAACTGGAAAATAAATATGAACATGCTCTAGACATTATGTACATGAGAGGGCTTAGAGCGTTTCCCTAGCGTGTCAGCAGTACAGCAGTGACCGGTTTGTAGTCCACAGTCGTTGATTAGTCTTTGACCTTGGGAGCCAACAAGTATTATTATTATTATTATTATTATTATTATTATTATTAAACTGTGGTAGAAATATCGCCTCAGAAACGAAACACTCATAAATTAATCAGGGAAACAGGCATTTCTGCATAAAACAATTTCCTTATATACATAAAGAAGGTTACATTATGGATTAGTTAATAGAGCATAGTGTGGCAAAATGACCATGACAACAACAGCCCTTCATTTACATATACACTCCTAAAGTTTTTCAAAATGGACATAGCTGGAATAAAATATGCCATCTCCCGAAATCTGAACCAAAATGCTCGGAAGTTGCTGGTGACACTCAAGAATTTCGGTGATCTTATCTCCGCAAGAGGGCAGTTGTAACAGCATGTGACAGATAATTACAAAGAATTCCTTCACTACCAATTTCCTTCTTCTCGAGTATCGATTTCTACGTGGGACCACCGTGACGGAATCTTGTTTTACGGCGCCTTGAATACGAAATGTAACCTCTAAAGGCGGTTTATACGACTCTTTCAACATTCTTATTACAGTCACTTGTTCCGTTTTACTGTTATTGTCCGCAGTGCCGCGCTCTGTGATCAGATCACTGAGTTGCGCAGATAGGAAGGTAGTGTGGTCTGCAAGTTTGGAAAAGGAATTAGAAATTCCTTGGGAAAATTGGTGAACACCTTTGTTTATTTAGCATGTCTCCCCTTATTCTGTTAGTTGCTTATACTAAATGCGTATTCACGTTTTATTAATAAACTCCGAATATCATTGTTTGCTAAATTATCAGGGGATCCAATTTGAAAAGCCTGCTATTCCACTAAGTATACATAATTACTTAGCAACTTAATATATGTATTTATTTATTTTTCATTCAGTTTAAAACATTTACATTTTTTAAAGTCTACATAGACATTCGTTTTTAATAATTATTTGAGGGTTTGCTTCAAATTAATGTTTTGTTGCTTTAAGAACATTTTATGATAAGAGAGTGCAATAAAAAGATGATTTTTATGTCTAGCTAAATTAATGGTCCAACTTATGTGTATAATTGTGTAATAGTTTAGGAAGTGAAATGATGACATTGCCCACCACCTATGTTCACACATTTTTGCTATACCTGAAAAATAACTGATCATGATATTAATTTTTAATTCATTTAGAGTTCGAGTTTGCTGTTTCACTCCTTTAATTTATCCCAAAGCCAAAATTAAATGGGGTTAGACAAGTGGATTTTTATTCAGATCGTATTCCAACATAATGAGCTGTCTCTTTTTCTATTTGGTTTATTTAAGGATGCGCTTTAACCTCCCAAGTCATCAGCGTCCCATTCAATTCAGGGCGTGAAACGGCCGACAAAGTTTGCACAGAGGCCTCTCCTTTCAAGCTTGAGGCTCTTTATCGTGCCGTAAATGTATGACACGGCTCCCACGGCTTTACTTCCCTTTCGAAGGACGCCATACTTAGGAATTTTACACACGAAAAAAATCCATCGCTCCTGGCCGGGATCGAGACCGCGATCTTGGGTTTAGGAGGCTACAATAGTTACCACTATACCACCAGGATCGACGAGAAAGCTGCCTCTGTTAATAAATCATTGTGTAATTGAGAGCTTATTTGAACGTAATGCACTTTTAAATCAGTGTGGTGCCAAGTGACTTTTAAATGTCGTGATCATGTCCTAAAACCCTCCAGAGAACGTGAGCGGTGGATACTTATATGGTTCATCCATGTGTTTATTTAGAAGAACATATTTAGACGTGAAAACAATAATTGTATGTTTATATAAGAATGCTGTGGCACAATTAATCGAATACTTCTACGAAAAAGTCGAAATATACACTAATAACATTTTATAAAGTATAGCTTTCCCACATTCGTGTGGAGTGGAATGCTGGGAAATAACTGAGACTAAAAGTGGTTGAAATAAACTGAATCAGAGTCACAATTTTTATGCGATTTTTTGTGATGGAATGTTGAGTGTAAGCTATTAGAATGAATAATTGTCGGTTCCATAAGCGTACCATATGCCTCAATATTATGCATTTTCGCTCTTCACTGTCAATTGTTTGAAAATTATCTTGTCGGCTGCTGATTTTTGCTGAACTGAGTTTGTGGGCTGGTTTATTGGGGAATCGTTTGGCACCACTGCTAGCGTTCTATCACACTGTCTCGGCTGCCGCGAGACTCACCAAATCGCGCCTCAACTTCTCCACTTGTGCATATTGCTAGATGACGCCATACTATCCAACTAGGTTAGTACGCCCGGATTCTTCATTTGTAGATGACTATTTACTTCATTGGCATTTGTCATGTAGTTTAGAAATTATAGGCGGGCCTGTAAATGTGCCGTTCTCTTTCTGATATGTTACTCTAGTACTGGACAGAGCTTATAGTTGTATTCACATCAAAAGAAAAGAATGGAGATTGTTGAAATGACACCTACGAGAGCTTAACAGGATATAAACGAAATGAAAGAAAACTGAAATTAATATTAGGCCAGACCTGAACATAAAAGGAATATGCTATGCAACAAAAGTATACCAATAAAATTGGTAAGAGCTAATAACTAGAATAGAAGAAAATAGAAGCAAAAAAAAAAAAAAAAGATAAACCTAGACTAAGAATATTTCAGATCATATAATGAAGAAAATCTTTACAGTAATTTAATTCTTGTAACCGGAGAACGCTAAGAAACCTAATTAGTTTATGATTATGATGATGAATACCATAGCAAAGACAGAAAATCCTCAGCGACCTGAAAAGGTGTAAATAAAGAGACTATTTAGAAATTACTAAATTTAATTATTTGTAATTTGGACACACACAATTTATTTTTCTATAAGGAAAGTGTATTTTGGAGGCAGTTCTTCACTTATAAAACTTAATTACTATTTTAGACGACAAAAACATTGAAACATCTATGCAAACCATCCCGCGAATACATAAGCTGACTGCTGGATTTAAATTTCATGGCCCACTTCTTATGTTTCCTTAAATGTAGAGTAGGATTTAAGGTTTGCTTATTCTTTTGTATAGTGTTTGTTGTCAGCCTTGTAATTGAGTTCAAAAATTTACGTTTATAATATAACATCAAGACAGAATAAAAAGGCAAATGGATAGAATATTAACCGTCTGGACTTTTCCAAGGCCATACTGAGTTTTCATGTTCTTATCGCAAAAAGGTGTGGGCCGTTTTCAGGGCGCTAAACAGAGTTTTGAAAACAATAAAGTTACAAATTTATTTGAAAACATATTTTAAATGTGTGGTCATCATAGTAAAAGACATCATTTCGCTAGCATGCATATAGAAAGTTGGCTACACTATCGGAACTCTGGATTCTGCTTAGATAGCTATCGTCATTAGCAGCTACAGAAAGTACAGAAATGTAACAACATTAATGACACTGCCCTGGTTGCGTCCGGTCCCTTCTTTGCTTCGCTTCTCCGCTGTGACTCCGACATTATTGTGAACTGAAAATTCTCGGTAGAAATCAACTCTTTATGGAGTTTTTCTCCCCGGCTCTCTTTCTCGTGCTAATCGCCGATGGGTTTCACATTCTTTAGACCGACTCGGGTGGCCGAGGTCATTAAGGCGTGGACTCGTAAGCGGGAGCTCAGGGACTCGATTCCCACCAGGAACGTCCTCTCTGACAAAAGGTTTTTCCTTTCTTTCTTTTCTTTCTTTTTTTTTTTTTCTCATTCTCATAGATGGCAAATGCCGGGAAGGTGCCCTAATTTTAGACCTGGAACGCTTCCTTCCTTAACAAAATTATTCTTTCTCATTTTATCATTTCGTTTCATGTATTATCACAGCCCATCGCCTGTGATGCCTCAATAATTAAAACGGGCGTTAAACACTATTAAAATGCTTCTTAGAAAAATAAACATTTTGTAAAAATATACCAGAGTTAAAATGCTGTATAAGATCAAATAATGATCATACTCTTTACGTGTAAATATTTAATAATACATCTGGTCTATAGTGAAAGATGAATAAACACATATACTCATGTTCCATCTCAAGTAATGTTTGCAAACGTTAATTACGATTATACTCCAGGCTAATAACCGCTGGAAAACATTCAAAGATATTTCATGAGGTTCAGCATAACCAAAAGGGAGTATTAAAAAGTTATTTTAGAACACAAAAGTAAGCAGCAATTTTGGCTGTGACGATGCCAAGAGTTAGCAGAAAATATGGTTAGTTCTTACATTTCTCTTAGAGCTATGACTTTTGTTCTTTTTTGAATAGAATTGGTTTCCTTGTCGTTAATTTCTATGAGCACAATGACGAATCATTAGAGAGCGCGTACATTATGGGCTTTAACATACTGGGTGTTGCAGAAATAGCCGTGATGATAAAAATGTATAAGACGTTCCCCATAAATCATGTTTTATGAAACTGTGTCATTAGAAAGAGAACGTAAAAAATGTTTAGTGTATGTCTCACAAACTCAGTGTCTGTTGCACGTATCACCTTGCAGACATCAAGGCGATATTCCCACTCACGCCACACTCTTCAGCATATCTACAGGGATGGATCAATGACAGTTCTCAAGAAAGCAAGTCGTTTTGGAGGGTCGTCATGTTTGAATTTCTGCACTAATTGCAATTTGTAAGAGTGAAACCTCAGTTGTAGAGTTGTAGGATCTAGGACATGCTGGATTTAGGAATGTTTAACGGCAGGCACAGATTTCTTAGAACTACTTACAAATGTCCCCTTACATACTCCACATTTTCCGCCTGAAAGATCTTCCCTCTGATCACACACGCATCTCTTCTCCACAAATCTATACACCAATCTACGATACACATCCATAATTGTCTTGTCACTAGGTACCTGAAGGCAAATTTAACTGTCACTATATTCTGTGTCCTATGGTATCCAAAATAATTCAACCATGTTCTGTGGGGTCGGCAACACAGAATTCAAGCTGAATTAAAATGTAAACATTCGCACAATTAGCTTCAACACAACAAATGACAAGCAAAAGAGCTGTAACCATACAAATAATGTTTATTTTCTTATGGTTTATGTATTGTCGATAATTGCATTTCTCGATATTTAAAACAGGATTCTTTGAGCCATTCTTTATAATGGTATCGATATAAAGTTGTAATACACATGGTTATGAAATTATAATTACGCAATACTTCCGTGGATAGGTTGTATTGGAAATTAAGGACTGATACTATATATTAGTTAATTCCATTCAATAGCAAACAAAGGCAAAGAAATCTCGCATTGTTTCCTCGTACAACACCGCAATATATCATATGGTAATAAACTAGTAATTGTCAAAAATACTTAGATATATTTCTCCTTTGTAATTGCTGAAGAAGAATTCTTAATTTTGCTTAGACTTTCACTACGAAAGAATTATTGAAAGCATTAGTAACCCTGGAAATATATTAAAAAGTGTTGTTTTATGGAGAAAAGGAACTTTATGTGGTTATGTGAAGATTAGCAGGATGGATTCTTAAATAATGACTACCTCCTTTTTGATTAGCATTTGGCATACCTAAAATGCTATTTCGTGCTTATTTTCTAAACAGATGGTCCTAGTTAGATGTTAATTTGTGACACATGCACTTTCAGTAATGGTTCACATGAAAAATGAACTAGAGAACTGAAAATATAAATTCTTTAGATTTTAACAAAATAATAAATTGAAGATCTTTCAAAAAAGTGAAATAGGTTAGAGAAAAAAAGATTTGGCTTATACAAAAATCCTTAATTACAATAACAAGTTACTTAAGTTTTGAATATTCCCTTTTCAATTAATGTCAACCTAACTTTAAAATGCATTCTCACATTCTGGGGGTTCAATTCCGGTTAAGCCGGCTATCCTGGCCTTGGGTATATTGTTAGTTTTTCCTGGTCATTTAGGCGAATGCTGGAATGGATATTTATATTCCACGAATTTTCCGCTCTCACATTTTCACATCATTTCATTCGGTTTGTTCTGTTACAAGATCGAAAATAGTAGGGCGTGGTGTGATGGTGACTTATGCTTGGAAAGATTTCGGCACCGACGTTTGGATTACAGCGACCTTCTGAGGGGTTCGTGCAACTCGGAGGGGGGCTTCCACGGCGTCGGTATGTTATATCTGGATATATGTTAGGGACTTCACTTGCGTCCGCGCAGTCACCGTCCTATCGCTCCCTCACATCATCCCCTCCTCCCTCCTCCCTCATTGGGGTCCTAGGCACAAAGGGATAGCCGTGAGCAAGACTTACTTCTCAAAATACTCTCTTCTGCCCCAGAACATCCATCCATTCTACTTAGTGAATAACGTAGTTGTAAACGACAAGATGAACAAGGGGAGCTCTGTATTGAAGGGTTAGTTTTCTGCGTTATTTGCAGATCATAGTGAAGGAATTTTCCACTGGCAGTGCTTCAGGCGAAACCTGGTGAGCAATATAGCAATTACAGGTGCTAAGTGCGGCTTTGAAAGGTCCGTTGTTGGGCAGGTATTTACCCAGAGAAGCAATGTTAAGATTCTCAATGAGGCTGCCCGTCCGGTTAAGCGGAAAATAACTGCGAACTTTGTTTGGAAAGAATGTTTACGATATTTTTCTTATTACTTATCATATCTAGAATAACATTCACCGTTCCTAATCTGACATTAACTCTGTTTGAAGAATTAAATAAGTTGCACATGGTTGCACCTAGAAATATAATATAGGACAGTAATATCTGATTCCGCAAGCTCAATCTTAATAAATAGTATAAAATAAATTACGTGTTTGTGTAAGTATTGGGAGTTAAAGTACTCAATGTTGAACTTTCGACTTTTAGGTCATCTAATGACCTTTTTTTTCAACAAAACTCCTGTAAGAAAACACCTGGCAATGGATTGTGGAGTTCGATTTATCGCTGTTCTCTCTCTCTCTCTCTCTCTCTCTCTCTCTCTCTCTCTGCATTACATTTTGTGGCTTGTTTATTTTATAATGGATTAATTTCAAGATTCGTTATGCGTTTCTGCAGTTTGGCTGTCAGCGATAGCACCCAGAGCAATTGTAAATATTTTTATTGTATTGCGCAGTCTGTGTGAATGTTCGTTTCGTTAGTTTTTGCAAATATTTAAATGTATAACAACCCATTACCTGCAATTTTCGTTTACAGGAATTCTCTGAATATAAACCAAATTGTAATATTTTTAGCAATATTTATTTCAGAACAAGTATGGTGTAAAATTTCCATTTATTTACATGTATCTTTTGAAAAAAAACAGCAAAGAAAGAAAAGAAAACAGGAAAATGTGCAGGACTAAAGTAGCAACAAAAATAAATTAAATTCAATAAAAACGAATGGTCTTCTATAGGAAGGGGGAAAAGCCCCTTCAAATTATTATTGGCCATATTTCTTGCAGAAATTATCAAAGTTCATTAACAATATTGTATTTATTTATTCGTTTGTTATCCTCTGGATTTTATTTATTTGTCTTGAATGATTTTAACAATATATTTAAAGTGAAATACAGTAAATATTGTCCTTTACTTTTAAGTACAGTCTTTCAAAAAAGAAAGATTGAAAAAGAAGACGTAGAAGTAGAAAGAAAAGGTAGCATGCACAAATTAAAGAGCAATAAGAATAAATTGAGTTTTGGGAGCATGAATGGATTTATCATAGAAAAATCACTTTTAAATAGTTATTAACCGTATTCATTATATACTTTATAGAGGTTCACTAACATAATTTTATTTATTTATTCGATTATTTAATTTGTGTCTTTAAATGATTTAATTTAGAATATTGAACAATATATTTCAGGAGATATATAGCGTAAAATTTTCGCCAATTTTACGCATATATTTTGCAAAAAGAAAAGAAAGAGAAAAAGAAAGAAAAATAAAATAAAGAAAACGAAAATGTACAGAACTAAAGCAGCAATATTAAGAAAGTTAATTCGAGTTGGTAGAAAAGTCACTTTCAAATTAACATTGACACTTTGGTGTCTTTGTTATTTTATTTACTACTGCATGTAACGGGGAATAACCTGTAGATGTTTTAAGCAGTTTATAAAACAAAGTTTCAGAAAAGTATGCTTACCTACCCAAATATCGGAAAATATAGAACTATCAATGAGAATAATAAATGGGGAATTAAAAAAGCATAATATAGTTTGGCCGAAAAAGATGGAGAAACTAAATTAAATGATATAATGAAATATATTCAAAAAGTAAACGAGATTATATGTGCAAAATATTGAGTACATTTGCACTTTTGTACTCAAATTTCTGTCAAACAAAAGAAGGCATATCTGCACAAATATTTTTTGTAATACTTACGGAAAATAAAAGTTTAAGAAATGTTCATTTTTTTTTTAAATTTAGTCTCCTCGTAAACTAATGAAATCTAAACTGTCCACTGTTTGAAAATGTTCATAATGTGTCTTTTTTTGTCTCAATGAAAAACTGAATACACCTCTCCATATTTGCTCCTTTTTATTTTTCTTGTTTTTGAAGACCTATAATGCCAGCCCAGTATCTGCAATTTATTTGACTTTCTGAACAAATAAAACACTCGCTAAAGAAGCCAAACCAATGGGGAAACAACACACAATGGATATGACATCTTTGAATGGTCAGTCCGACACGTGCGCCAGGCTTGACCAATAGATCACAAATCATATCAAGTCGGAAAACATTGGCGTCATAACTTACGGACGCCATCAGAACTATAAATTTCAGGCGCACTGTCGGAGCAAACCTGCAAATCCTCGCTTCTCCTGCCAATTACGTCACATCAACTTGTTCCTGAGGGGGAGCAGGTCACTTGCCGCACTCTTTGCCGGCCTGACAGCCGCACTTTACCAGAGTGAAATCTATCGCGCGCTTTTCACGAATCGCCGGCCTTGGAGCGACAGCCGATACCGGCGCTAATGCGATCACAAATCGATCTTATCGAGATCTCGCGAGTTGTGGCTAATGCGGAGTGCTTTTCTTTAATACTGTAACAGATAAGGCTTTATTTTGTGTTTTATTTTACAGTTGTAACGCTTTATACCGACAGCGTGCTCTTAGACACGATGGACTTATGATGGATGGAATGCATTACTCTGCGAAAATGAAAACAACACTCAAGGCGCTTAAATATTGCTCAAGTGCACGTGATGAGGAAATACTGTAACTGTAACACACGCCAGAACAGAAACACCAATGTTAACAAAATAATTGTTAAAACTAAATGATGTTAATTATTTCGAAACTTTCCAGATGGACTAATACACACACACATTTTTCGAATAATAGGTTTGAGACAAAAGACAAAAAAAAAAAGTGTCAGTTAGCAAGTTAGACTGTATTATGGTTCAAACGAAACAAAAATACCTCTAAGGTACATTCCTTTTTCAGCAGACATCTTAGACGGAATATTGTGGAATGCCCTCTCACATAGAACATGCCTTTTGACAGCCCTGCGCCTCCTATAAGTACAGCGGTAGAAAAATGCATTGCATTTTATTCATAATTTGTTCTTTGACGATAATTTTCTTTAGGTATACAATATGTATTATTGTTTATATGTTGCTAACTTTTTATTGCTTGTATTGTTTATTCTGCCATTTATTTACTAGCAATACACCAGTCTGCGTTGCCAATTTTTCTTTACAATGGAAGAATACAAAATGCATTTCATTTCTGGTCGGATACTATGTTGACAAGATGAACAAAGGAGTCGCATTAGTGCCAAGGAAGAAATCTGCTCTACTTGCTTATTCAAATTGTTATTTATTTGAAGAATGTTAAAATTTGTCTGTGCCGGCTATTCCATTAAAATTGCAACACATTGTTCGTGTTCGTACTGGCTATGAGGTTGCTTGAAGGGGCTGTTAGAATCCTTCACGTCTGTGTGTTCGTTCTACCTAGATCCACTGATCACACATTCATTTCGCGTGAACGCACTTGGTTCAACACGAGCACCAATTTCTCGGAATGACATCACGCACTCTCTTGATCAAATTCAGACACTCGCTCTTATTATTGATGAGTAATACTTGTTCCTTATGAGAAAATGTTTAGTCTTATGGGCGTTTTATGACCAGCAGTGTATGGCAGCTATACTGACTCTCCCCCTTCTGGCCGAATTTACCACTTATTTATCTATATAAATGTAATGCATTTTAGGGACATTTATTTAATGCAAGATTTGGTAGTACTTTTCTAGCTTACTGCAGGCATCTATAACCTGTTTGCTAGGCGTCTGAATTTGTTTATAAGGTGAGGTTGTAATGTGGTATTTTTTTTTTTTTTTAGATATTTTGAGGGTTATTTTATGAAAGATAATCATGCCTAGGATTAAAAGGTTTAATAAATATTACTTTCATCGCCGTAAGTTACAGAAAACGGATTTATAAATCTCTAAAGGTAGAGAAGGTGCAATATACTTGTGCAAGTGCATCTAAAAATTCAATATCGTTATAATATTAATGAATGTAAATCAACTGGTTTTATTATTGTAGATTTAGGTTTATTGTTTAGTTTAGTCAAGAAATCAATAAAAATGCAGTGAAGTTAAGAGTATAATATTGAAGAAAAATGTAGAGAGTAGGGGCTTAGCTACAAAAATTTAAATTGAGTGCAAAAAGTATAAAGTAATGAAAGTTCTATGATTTTCATTAAAACTGTAAAAAAATGTATAATATTATATCAATGTATTATGTTTCATATTGCATTTTCCAAGATGACTCTGTCCCTTGCCACAGAAATTTGCAAGTAATTCCAATGATTGACTTGGCAATATCCTATTGAAAACTGTTGAAAGGTTAGGGGGAAATGCTGTTGCAAGAAAAAAGCTAAGGAATAAACGGAAACAACTCAAACCATTGTTTGTATGTATGGTGTTTCATGAACTGTGTGAAGAATACATTAAGAATTAAATTATCTTTGTGCCTAAACTATGCCAAGGTAAATCAGTAAAATATTAATGGCAACAATGCTTTCATATGAGGCCCTTTCAGAAGTTGACAATTTATTTATTGTTCACGGTATAATATTTGTGTTTCCAATAACACTAAAATATGCATTTTTTATAATAAATAGACTGTTTATTTTGTGCCCCAACATTATATTATTTTAGCAAATTTTAAAGCCGTAATAATATTGCATTTATTTAAAAATAGATCAAGATAATAAGAGTAAATGTATAAGAATAGTGCATTCCTTTATTAGAAAGAATATGAAGGAAAACAATGGTTTATCACAATTATTCAAAGATTGAAACAAAATGTTAAAATTTAGAAGATGATTTAATATTTACAGATATGTAGTTCTGCTTCTAGTAATCCAGCATATTTAACATAACCTCTAAGATTTCCGGGCTGTTAGCTGGAGTTTTTCCGCTGGGTCAGAACTCTGGTACCTGGAGTTCTTCTGCTGGGTCAGAACTCTGGTACCTGGAGTTCTTCTGCTGGGTCAGAACTCTGGTACCTGGAGTTCTTCTGCTGGGTCAGAACTCTGGTACCTGGAGTTCTTCTGCTGGGTCAGAACTCTGGTAGCTGGAGTTCTTCTGCTGTTCAGATCTCTGCCGAAGTGTTCTCATTCTCCCACGAGTATCGGAAATCAGTGCCCAAGCAAGCCAGTCCATTAGACAAATCTTGTGAGATCCACTTTATTTTCAGATGATGTACAAGAGGTATCTTGGATATTCAGGAATCTTGGACAAATGTTGGGTCTCTTGTCTCTTAATTTACTTGAAAATTGCCAGTTTGGCTTCCACAGAAGGTATCAGATACTCCCGCTTTATTTAGTGCCTTTCCCTCTGTTAACTTGAAGAGACAACTGAAACACTAAGCAATACTAACAGAAGATATGTTACTTGTTACCTCTATTCTTATTTCTTAAACAATCTTAAGTCTCCTGAAACGGTGCAGTTTTTCATATTTGAAATGATTGCCTCTACTACTAATGTGAGAACATGACTTAAACCTTTTTGTCCGTTCCGCCGCTATTAAAATCTTCACTCCATTAAATATTTCTCCCTCCTTGAACATATGGAAATATATAACAATTCCAGTTAAGGTAATTCTCTCATTCTTTCTGTAACGATAAATATATATGCAATTAATTCACAATTTCTTCCCTTCTGTTTTGCTCAGTTAATATTTAGGCCACTAATTGAATAAAAAATGTAATTTTAGATTCTTCTACGTTTCTTTTATTCCGTTCCATCAACGTGCATTTCGCCGTTCTATTGATAATACATTGATTTATATAGCATCAGTTGGGTTTCTTTCGAAGTTTGTTATAATTTAATATGTCCGTTGATATTCAAACAGCTTTTTTAAAAGTTCATATTTTTAGTAAAGTGTTTTATATAACAATTATTTAAAACTTCTCACTTTTTGAATAAAAGTTGGGTTTATATCTATGCTATGTTTTCGTATTCCTATTTTGTAAATGCAATTATGTATGTAAAATATTTATCGTAATAATTAGGAAGATGTAAGTCCAGCGTGTAATGTCTTTGGAATATAAGATAATATCGACAGATGTTTGCAGGTACAGAGCTCCCATTTCAAAACTTTCCAATCTGAATAATATCTATTTATAATAATTGTAATTTAGAGAAAAACAAAAAGTGTATTAACTAGATATTGAGAAAAAAGTTGAAAATAAATTATGGTTATATTTTATGTCTTACCTCCTCACTTCCAGTCAACCCCACTTTTAAATGGCTCCCCTACTTTATAATTTAAGAGCATTTGATAGTTATAATTTTTTTCTGTCCTTCCTGCGTTGTTGATATTGTTGTTTTTTAATTTGCGTACAACAAAAAGTAGTAAGTTAGTTGTGGGGTAAAAACATACTTTATTTGGGTAATATTAAAATTATACACTAGAGGACATACACCAGTTTGAAACAATTACCTTAACACAAATATCATTAGGTATAGGCGCTTGAAGAGATGGCCAGTGAAGCACGAAACCGTATATGAATATCAGAATTATTGCATGAATTCTGTATGTGAGTGAGTTTTGTTAATGTTGTTATTTTCTTTAGCTGGAATAAAGTATTTTACAGAGCGTGAACCATGCGATTGTGGTGTGCAATATATTTATACTTGGTTTAACTGCAATAATAAATACTACATCTATATCTACGCTTAGACGGGGGAGGTCGAGCATGCACAGTGTTTTTCACCTTGCTTCTAAACTGTGAACTTGGACCCTCGTTCTAATGCTTATTTGTGTTTTCGTACTAAATATAGTGCAGTGGAGCTGCAGTTCCCTTCTCTCCGCCTTAAGTGCTTTCCGGCCTTCTCTTCTTCCGCTTATAGTACACTAAATGTTTAGTAGTTTCCATAGAAAACAAAACATATGATAACTGAATCTTCTTTAAAATGTAACTTAGGTAGGATACCATTTCAAACTTTAAAAGGTGTGACTGGGGTTGGGAGGTAAAATATAAAATGTAATTAACACTGGTTTTAGACTTCCTTCGCAATACCTAAACTTGCGTGTTTTTATATTTAAATAAATATGATTTAAATAGTTTGTTATTCAGATTGGAAACTTTTAGAATGAAAGCCATGTATTCTAGTAAATAAAGTTTTCACATAATTTTTATTTTTGGATACAAACATTGAGATTTCGATTCTGGTCTTCTGAAATAAGTAAAAACTATAGCTCATCTCTCAGACTCGCCCAACATTATTCCAGACTTCGAGTGCTATCAGGGAAGAGCTTCCTGGAAAGAAGAATCTGGTAACTCAGTGTGCTTCAGAAGGGAGCACTTAGGATCCGGATGTGTAATTGTGCAGAGTGATGGATGGATACTGATACAGATCAGTCTGGGGTGCTGGTAAGACACCTTGAAGGCATCTCTCACACTCTCTATTCTTATTGCATTCACCGACAGAGCTGCACCATATTGTACAGCTGGACTGTGTGTTTTGTTGTTTGTACGCTTGTGAAAGGTAAACTGATCAAAAGAGCAAATATTTACAGTAAATAACAACACTCAGGGTTAAAGAAGAATAATCAACATTACAAGTATTCTGTATAGAGCTCATAATGCCTTTCGTTTTGATCATCTAAATCTCTCTGACAAGCACTGACTTGACAGTGACAGGCGAATTTCTTTCTAAGATAGTCTTGAAAAGAGAAATATATAATATTAAGAATTTCGAGCAAGAATGTCTTTATAATTGGAGAACAATGGCATTTGTTTAAGGGAGGCTATAATGAGAATGTTATTTTCTAAATTAATAAACATAGAAAGTTCAAGTTGACACAAATACTCATATAATGATGCCAAAATGCTACCAAAATTATGTTCATAACTTTTTGAGTTAATTTTTTCTGAAAAACTAACATTATTAAAATTCTCTGTAATACTTTTCAAACATTAATATATTCCTCTGAAAAATTAAATGTAGATGTCTATTTTCAAAAAAAGGTTTTGGTTTACTTTCATTCAAATGCTTAAAAACATTTTAAATTAATAACAATTTGAACGTGTTTAAAATTTCAATATTTTGACAGATTTAATTTTTTACCTAAATTAAAAACATAGAAAAAATATCCTCTTAGTTTTATTGAGCATACTTTCAAGTATAACTCCAAAAGTTTTGGTCCTTTTAGCTCAATTTTATAGTAGTAGATAGAAATTGAATTTGTGCAAAATTTGAAATTTAGAACTTGATAAAAGAGATCTAAAGATTTGGTTGTTTGGCATGAAGGTTTCTTTTCACCTTACAAAGTTAATGTTGTCTAGAACAATCCAGGCTGGTAAGAGGTCATTATACCCTCCTTTTCTTTGCTTTCTTTTACCGCCATGGGTGGCCTAGGTCGTTAAGGCGTGGACTGGTGAGCGGGAGGTCTGGGTTCATATACCGCCGGGACCGTCCTCCCTAAATCTTCCAGGTTTTCCTCGGTCCTCATAAATGGCAAATGCCGGGTAGGTACCCTAAACTTAGGCCTGAAACAATTCCTTCCTTAAAAATAAATCCTTTCCTAATATATCATTTCATTTCATGTGTCACCAGTGTCCATCGCCTGGGTGCCTCTGTAGCAAAAACGGACGTTAAACACTATTCATTCATTCGTTCATTCATTCATTCATTCATTCATTCATTCATTCATTTTGCTTCCTCCAATCTAATTTTTGCAAACTTGGTTTTGTTCTTCATCCTGATGTGTGTTGCATGGATTCTCTTTTTGTCCTGGAACTGAGCGAATTCTAACATTTTGCTTCCAAAAAGGTTCCAATTGTTTATTGGGTTTCTACTATTGTTCGGTGCAACAACATACAAAGCATCATGTTCAAGCAGCAGTGGCCCAACATCTATTCACTCTTTGAGTGATCCTAACGTCAACAAACATAATGAATCCTTCCGCAATACGCGCCAAGAATACTCCTGTCAGAAACACATGGCAACTATAAGCGACGTAATGACAAGAGACCGGTAAATTTCTGAGCTTAGGTTTACTACCTCCTTTATTGTGAGTGCCGGATACTTTTCACAGAACTTTGAAAACACGTTTGAAATAACTGTTTTCTCGCTACTAGTTAAAGGCTTGCTCGGTTTATGCTTCACATAATATGGTTCAGTAGAAACAGAAGTATGTGGAGTTCGCTAGCGTTAACCATGTTAACAAGTGCTAACTGCTTGCGCCTTGCCTTGTGTAAACAATCGTTGAATCAGACGCGCTGCATCTTGGGAGTTGTATCGCATCAATTTGCAACTTCGAAATTCAATTAAGTCAACAGTAATTAAATTCAAGTCATAAGTATTGTTTTGTATAGTAGATATTATTTATTACTAACCCATCCGCAAATTTAGATTGCTTACATGGAACTACTTTCTTCGCATTTAATGCTACTGTGCTGTACTTGACTGCACACAGATGTGCTAGTGACGTCACGTGTCCTGATCGCGATCACTCTTAGGGCGAATAGAGGAGTAGTTTAGTCAGAAATATGTGCATTGAATCCAGCAGAGACTACTTACTTACTCTTAGTCATGAATTACAAGCGTATTGAAATTCTCTTTAAACTCTACATACCAGCGACATTAAAGTAAATAAAAATAAACAAAGGCATTGATGGTCTGTAATCTAATAATGGGCCTAGTATGCAATTTCTGACCAATGTGCCTGTAAAGAAAAAAAAACTTTTTTTCAATAACTTGAACTTAAATACTTTATGACAAATATCCGCCTGTTCTCTCTTGTAACGTAGTTGCTGTTTAGAACGTATCATTAACTGCTGGCCTCTACAAGGACGTCTGTTCTTCGAGAGCTGCGCTCTAATGTTGATAAAGTAAACACTTCCTATGTGGACGTTTTGCCATTGTAAGTTAACGCTTATGGACATAGTGTCTTCTTTTCGCCGGAAGATTGCTTAGTTGCCGACACATTCACACTTCCATAATACGCTGCATTATATCGTAATGTTTTTTCTAAAGAATTTCACACATCCATTAAATGTTTGATTAGAAGCTTCTCTTTTCCTTATAGCTCCAAGTATCGAATCACTTCGTGGCGTTTCGGACAAGACAGCGCTTGTGAGTAGGAGGTCTTCTGTAATTGATACTATTTTTCCAGGTTTTCCTCGTCGTAAATGATAAAAATCAGGGAGGTACCCTAAACTAGGCCTAGAACAATTTATTCACAAATAAAACTCCTTTCCTAATTTATTTCATCCCAGATGTCACCAATATACACCGCTTGTAATGTCTCAAACATGAAAACTGGTATTAAACACTATTACAATAAATAAATAATAACAGTATTGACGTTACTATAGTTCTTACCAGAATCTCTATTTATCAGTGTAGTTACACCGAGATATCTGAAATAATAAATAAATTACTTAACGGTCTGATGTACGCCACGTCTCTCTTTTAGCCAAGATTGAAAATCGGATATACAGAAAGAGACATTTCAGCTCATTTGAAAGGAAAAAAAATATCAAAATACTCACATAATATACTAACATAAATAATAAGGTAGCTCGTAAGGAACAAAATAACAAGAACTAGAGACTCATAAATATTTAAAACACTGCAAATTCATGTAAAAGGGCAATATTTGGAACCGCTTATGTTCTTCAACGCAGAAGATGTAATGCGAAACAATTTTATAAGCACGATAACATCTGCTATTTATAATTGAACATTTTTGTTAATGTGAAACTACTTCTTTATGTTCGTAACAATTCACTGAGTAGATTAAGTTAACAATATATTATATTCAAGGATCTTCTGCCCCATCTTTTTTTAATGTTGTTTAACGCCCATTTTTACTGCTGAGGCTCACAAGGGGTGAACCTGATGATGAAATTATAAAGTTTTAAAATATTTTTTAAGAATTGAAACATTCCAGGCCTAGATTTAGAATACCTTCCGAGGACTTTCCTTTTATGAAGACAGAAAAACCTAAGGTGGGAATAGAGCAGCAGACTTTCCTCTCGCGAGTTCGTGTCTTAACGATCTTGGCCACCCGTGGCGATCCCAATCTTCTTAGTATTTACATTATAAAAAAGAAAAAAAATTAATACAATTCATATGTTCCATTGAGTAGAATACAATTGTTTGTGGTGCATTTCAAAAGTAAGGACAGGTCGCTCATAAAACTAAGTTGGCAACATTTGATGGATCGCGCATGCACAGAAGCTTCAGCTGATTTACTAACTTGCTACAGGAACTGTCGCTTGTCGCTGCAAGACTTAAGTTTATAATGACAGCTAGAATAAGATTGAAGTTCGTTCGGTGATTCGATTTCTCAACCTAAAACGTGAGTGGAATGTGTGAATGAGTTGAGGAAAATACAGACGTTGGTGCCATCAGTTTAAGGAAGGCTGTACAAATATTCACGGTGAGGAGAGAAAAGGGAAACCTAGTGTTCAGGTGAACGAACTTGATCGTTTGGATTCACAAATTCGAAAAAAGAAATCGCCTTTTCACAGCTAGAGTCTTTCATTGGAGCTAGCACACTGTTCACAACTGCCAGCGATAATCTTAAATATGCACAACGCGTTAAGGTAGGCTCTAAAACGTTGAATGCCGCCCAAAATACGAAAGAGTGGAAGCTGCACCTGCATTTTTGTATTGGTACAAGAGAGGAGATCCAACTTTTTTCTCATATTATGACTGGTGATGTTGTAGTCAATACTGAAACATAGCAACGTTCCATGCATCTCTCATTCCAATTTCTTCTAATAGTTTTCCCACCTCTCCAAGCCAACTCTCTCTTCCCAGTACTCCAAGCCAACTCTCTCTTCCCAGTACATCTCTTTGATATGTAAGAAATTCTTTTAGTACATTATTATTGTCTACTTTCAAACCTCTGTACCAATATTTCAAGATTCTCTCTGCATTGTTCCTATCCTTCCTACTCTTCCTATTTCTGCCAAACTCGCCCCCCCCCCCTCTGTAAAATGTTTGATAACCCCAGAACCTCTCTACAAAACATTCTATGCACTACAGCAACGTCTTTGACACTCCCCAAAATTCCACTGCACACATCATCTTCGACTCAACCGAAGTCTCATATAATCTTTCTAGCCATTTCATTGGCAATGTGGGAACTTTGTACAAACTTATTCTGACAACTTTCATAACTAATTTACCTTTTACTTGTGCACTGAGCCTCCCACCTTCCATCACTTGTAAATCTAACCCTTAAATACTGAAAGTATTTCACTATCTCTATTTGGTTTCCATTTATAAACTATCTCTCATCTTTTCTAAGTTTTCCTCTTTTTAAATACTATTATCTTTGATTTGTCACTATTTATTCTCAGGCCCCATTCTGCACAATATCTAGTCATTTCATCAATGGTATGTTGTAATCCTATCACAGTTACTGCCCCTGTTATAAGATCATCCGCAAGAAGCAATCCTAGTACTTCCTTCGGGCAATGTCTATTTTTTCCTCGATCCTATCTAGGATATCATCTGTGAATAAATTAATTAGCATCGGACTCAATTTACATCTCTGTCTCCAGCCAAATTTTGAATTGTATAGTCTGTGGATGTATTACCTTCACATCTAACGCATTACCTGCTTCCTGCTTATTATTTTTGAAGTCCTAAATAAAATCGTATGTAACTAACTTCCTTACATCTAATTCGTGACCAGTGCATCCCTATTTATTGTATCAAATGCTTTCTCAAAATCTGCAAAGAAAATTTATGCCATATCCCTTTTATTTCTTAAGTATTTACTCACTACAGTATGAGTTATCATTATATTATCCATTGTTATTCTTCCTGCTTGAAATTCTGATAATTTACCTTCCATTTCTTCCCATTCATGCAACCTTCCTGCTAATATACCAGTGTAAATTTTACCTATCATTGATAGTAGGCGAATTATTCGATAGTTACTCGGGTTATTATACCACTTTCTCTTTATATATTGGAACGATCATGCTAACTTTCCAACTCTCGGGTATTACTTCCCTTCCCTTAATTCTATTTAACATTTCTGTTAGTACCAATACCTCCTTCCATTTATCTAAAAGCCTTCCAAAATTCTGCTGGAATTCCATCTAAGCCTTTTGCTATTTCAATTTTTAATCTGGTGCTCTACATCGCTTATAGTAAACACTTTATCTAAAATTTCTATTCTATACATACTACAATCTAAATTTAATTCATAACTCAGGATATTCCGGCCAAGTAAAGTAATTCTTCCATTCCCTTGGGGATATCTTATTTTCTACCCTTTTCTTTGTTAAGACATCCATTACTATTGACCATATATATTTTCCGTATCACTGCTCCTTTAGTTTTCTCACCCATTCTCTGTTGCCGCTCTTTCTTTTTATTCTGCATTAGGCACTTATATCCCCTTTCATTGAACAAAAAATTTGCCTTTCACCTTCCTCTTCTGACCTTCTCCATCTTATTAAATCCTTAAACACTTCTTCCTTTACCTGAACTCCATCTCCATCGTACCATCCATGACCATTTGCGTTTCCTCTTTGATTCACTTGCATCTTACTGTTGCCCACCTTTACCTTTTACTCCATCTTTTCCAATGCTTCTTCTAGCTTTTCTACCTTCAGTGTCTCTAGAATTCCATATTCTTATTTCCCCTGTTTTGGATAGCAAATTCTCCCAGTAAAGCTCAGTGCATTCCTCTTTCCATCTAAGACATGTTATATGTATATTTCATTTCTATTGCTTCTTTCTCCCTGTAGCATTCCCTTAAGCTCAGCCTATTTTTAGTGGAAACAGTGCACTACTTGTTATCATGTCCAGTCTTTGAAATCTGCCAACACCTGATCGATTATTTCACACATTCATATAGTCAATCACAATTTGATCATTTATATTCATAAATGCAACTTCTCTTTCTTGGTCTTCTCTTCTAAAATCATTGCACATAATTAAATTATTCAACTCACAAAACTCAATCAATTTTCTGCCTTCCTTATCTCTACTTTTCTTTACCCGCTCATCTCTCTTCACCCATACACTTTCATTTTCCAACCCCAAAAATCTTATACCATGTTCACCTACTATGGCGTTAGCTCAGATATCACACCCAGTTATTTTCTTCACTTGAGGGAATGACTTCGTTCTGAAAAGTTTGATAACGGCGAAGCGGCAGTGATTCAGTTCCTAAGCGGCGGAATTTTATGCACAGCGCATTCAAATCGTTCCTCAGTACACAAAGCGTTTGTAGGTAGAAAAGGAAAGAGACAACGTACAATATGTGCAAAAGCAACAGCACATTCTTCAGTTTATTTTATCATGTTATGAATGGCCGGCTCTCACTTTCGAAATGGCCTCGTATGAAAATAAAACTAACGCGTTATAAATATGTAACTAACACCAAGAGATATTTTGCAACAGCAGCAGGAGATATTTATCGGCACATGACAAGAATCCTTTTTAAATAGTATTTAATATCCGTTTTTATTTCTGAGAAACCACAAGTGGAGGACACTGATGATACATGAGATGAAATGATATATTGGGAAAGGATTTATTTTTTAAGGAAGGAAGCGTTCCAGGTCTAAGTTTAATGTACCTCTACGGCATTTTCCATTTATGAGGACTGGAGAAAGCCTGGAAAAAACTTCAGGCACGGAGAATGGTTCTGGTAGGAATCGAACTCCAGACCTCCCGTTCACGAGCCGTACCTTAACGACCTCGGCCACCCGTGGTGGTCTAACCAGAATCGAATTATTAAGCATGGAAAGACAATTTCCAATAATTTTTCTCCTGAACATTATCCGATGGATATCATAAATGCTAAACAAGATCAGGATCGATTTCTCCGACTTTCAATGAATCAAAGTTGATGAGTGTTATGTTTCTTCACTCGAACTGGAAAATCAGGTCGTAATAAACGATTCCCCGTCACCAAGTAGTAATCATTAGCATTACAGCCTTCTTTCATGTACAACAAATTAGATGCTGTAAATATCGAGAGCTAGTTTAGAGATTTGGATATTAGCTGTTTGCGTATTTGTGTCTAAGCCGTTTGTTAATCATTTGAAACAAAAAGTAGAAATATAGACCTGTACCAAACTACTGCCGCTTTTTAATCTATGAAAGCTATTGTTTCATATTAAACGCCCATATAGAGGGTGTAAAACCAAATTTGTTCTGTACACATGAAGATATTGCTTTTTTATTTAAGTTCTAACAGCCCACTTGTCTGCAAACAAGCAAGAAATTCCGGAAATATTAAATTAATTTACTCGGCTTATGCTTGTTTAACAGAAATTAGCTGCCCTTTTCTGTATTGTTACATCGTCATTGCCTTTCACATTTGCAAAGAATACACCATCAAAATTTCAGGAAAGATGAATACAAGGAAGTAAAATTTACACTAAATGCACACCAAACTCTGCTACAGTGTTTGCCCACATTTTCACATACACGTCCCGCACCTTATAAATTACTAGCCTTCGCTTCGTCACATTGGCATATCCCATGTTGCATCTCCACAAACGTTACTCAGACTTAAGGGAATCAGCACCCCATCTCCCAAAATGAGGAATTCTATCTCAAATTTTCTTAAAAAATAGTACTGAGGCCTGAAGAAGCAGAAGAAGAAGAAGAAGAAGAAGAAGAAGAAGAAGAAGAAGAAGAAGAAATTTTCAAGAAATGCACAAGACAATGTGAGGAGTTCCTCTATATTCAAATGTCTTACAGTGCTCAGTCACTCAAAATGATTAAAATTAAGAGGCCTTAGTTTGTGAATTCCCATCTTAGATTATGAGTAGTCTTTAAGTTATACAAAGCTAATTTTTCTACTAAAAGATGTTCATTGCGAAAATTAACACCCTGTTCAAAGTTTAGAATTTCAATTTCTACTAAAATATTATAATATTTAAAAGTTATTAGTAAATATATGTTGCAGAAGCATAGATATGATAATTAACAAATGAAAAATTGACAAAGGGACGGAAAGTATATCAAAAGAGTAAATGGAAAATTTGAGACTAACTGGAGCTAAGCTCCTGCGTAGAAAGAGGAGAAACAGATAGGCCAATGACTTTCGGATAGGTGGGCGGGTGAGTTTAAGACATTAATCCAAGGTGACCTCTGAATTTATGTACAGACACTAAGCAATTTGGAGATTAATATCTGAAAAGACAAACTTAAGGTATGTAAAAGTATAGTTAGCCAATAAATAAAGACAGCAGGAGGAAACTTTATAAGTATTAAGAAAAAATGTGTTCAGATTTGCTCAGGTTATACAAGAAATTAATGCAGATGTCATTCTGGTTATCCAAATAGCTGATGACCGATGCGGTGGCAAGGGACTGCATAAGCCATCTTTGAAGGCCAGCCGCACAGGGTTTAACAAACTGCTACGTTGGGCTTGAGTTTCACGCCATTCAGCCAGTATCGTTTGAATAGTGAAAGATATAACACGTGTCTAATTCTATAGTAAAGTATGTTAAGAAAACTAAATGACAAACGCCAGGTCAGATTATTCTACTCCGCAACGGTGTTTGTTTATGATTTGCATGTCCGTACGGAATCCGCTCGCGCTGTCGGATCATTTCAAAAGAAATACCCAGGTGATCAAGTACAAAGTAATGTGATTCATAAATTAGTACTATCCTCATAACTCTAAAGGATACTATCCATTAAGAGATCAATTTAATTTCTCAAAGAGAATTAAGAAAGGTAATAAGTAATTTCGAAAGCAGATGTCAGAAAGGTATGGAAAATAAGGGGTGAGTAAATAAAATTATAAATGCTTTAGAATAGATTAGACCTTCACTCTAGTGTTTCTGCCACCGACTCTAGTGTAACCCGGTTGGCCTGAGCATTAGCGGCTGCGGTCTCTGTCACCAGATATTTGGATGACCGATATTACCCTATCCACACTATCGATAGACAACAAAAGAATACCATAAAAGCAGTGAATCAAAACTCAAGGAAAGTTCGTGTAAAAGGACCCTGACGAGCAAGAGAATCAGGCCCAAACTTAGGTACTGAAATCCTCGGCCCTTGACAAGGAAACTTCTTGCATGCAAAGGAATGGTATCATGAACATGCAAGAGGGTAGGCTAAGACTTTTTTTGAGATCTCGTTTTTTCCATGAAATATAACCGGAACTTGTTCGAGCGCCCAATCTCCATCTCTTAAGTGAGAACATTATGTCACAGGTTGGCACCTCATAATCACGGAGCACACGGGAGCTATGAATTACAATCGACAGTACCGGAGCAGGGCGCAGTAACGCCCTCGGAGCGGCACTCTTCCTAAATCATCCACACAATGCGACTGTTTTGCTGCACGTCGTGATGGCAATTATACCTCTCTGATGTTCACTTTTGTAACATTCTAAGCTGAATTTAAGCACATGTCACACAAAGCAGAGAGAGAAAAATGAATTCTTTGCCGAATTTTGGAGTTTACTTTCACGTATAACACGGGGAATTGTTTAAGATGGACATCTTTTCAGCCTAATAGTTAAACGTTTCACTGCGAGAAAGCCAACCGCAGAAAATGTACTAAGATTGCTAAGATCGTGGGCATTAATGTCTTTCTTGGATAATATCAATATCTTTCTTTCGTACACTTTCCTTTGAGCATTTTTACTGTCCTATTTATCGTCTTTCAATCCTGTAGTTCCCGATTATTAGTCCCTTATCATATGCTTTGACCATAGCTATTCTAGATAACTGTCTGAAATAATGTCATTAAATAATATTATTTTATTTAGGTGCTTATAGCTTAATCTTTCTATTTCGCCCATTATGAAAATATTTCTCTGAATTTTATGTTGTAAATCAAGAATAATAATTTATTTACGTGTATCACTACAAATACCAGAAGTTCTGAATATATATATATATATATATATATATATATATTAATTCCTAATATACATTTATGATGACTTCAGTGCTCTTCTTTTGTCTATATCTGAACAAAGCCTGTGACTACAATTGTAGTTCTTTAGGGATGGACAATAAAAAGCTAACGGAAGTATATAATACAGCTATGCTATCTTTGCAAGTTTGTCTTCTTTCATTTTAACTACAAATAGTTTATTTTTAATATTTTACCCGAATATTTATTACTTAAAAGGGCTGTCTGAAAAGTTCTCTGTCTGGTCCACAGATGGCCAAGCAAAATTTACACGAATACACCTGTCTTAAACATTCGTTTGAAACATGAAGTAACTGTTTCAGACTACTAGAGCATATTCCATAATTGAGTGTTGAGCATTTCTTTGTAAACATTCATTTAGAGCGAAAAGAGAGTCGTTTCATGTCTGATGAATGGCGTTTAATGCCTGTTTTTGCTACAGAGGCACCACAGGCGATGGACCTGATGATACACGAGATGAAATGAAATATTGGAAAAGGATTTATTTAAGGAAGGAAACGTTCCAGACCTAACTTCAGGGTACCTCCCCAGCATTTGCCACTTAGAGGACTGAGGAAAACCTGGGAAAAAAAAACCCAGTCAAGAAGGACAGTCCTGGCGGGATTCGAACCTCAGACCTCCCGCTCACGAGTCCGCGCGTTAAAGACCTCGGGCATCCGTGGCGGTATGTCATATTTGTAAAAGTTTATGGGGATTCATTTCCTTCATTTTAAATTATTAAAAAATTGGTGCTGAATTTAAAAATGGTCGGGCGAGGTTTAAAAATGACGCTCGTAAAGAGCGTCCAAAAACTGCAGTAATAACAGAATTAGTTGCATAATACATTATATGGGATTAGATAATTAAAGTTAAAGTGCGTGAAATTATTAAGGCTACCCGCATTTCAAAAGAACCTGTATATTATATTTTACTAAAGAATTACATGTGACAAAGCTTTAGGCTTGTTTAAAAGAAGTTAATAAGCATTCCTATGAAAGTATCGAACAGTGCTTGGAGCGATTTAAGAGCAACACAAGTAGAATCCACCATCCCATACCGGAATCTTAAGTGTCCAAAGCAGGTTGTTCGGCGCCTAAGAAGATTATCTGCAAGAAAGATTATAACATTCGTCTTTAGGGGTGTTAAATGAATTTCCTGTTTACTTCCACCTTTTCCAAAACTCAAAGCTCAAACTTTTGCTTGCTGGTCAGAGTTTCTCGTCAAATCAAGATACTATTGCAACTGTAGAAGAATATTTTGCAGACCTACCGGAAAACCAAGCTAGAGACGGGATAACGACATTGAAACATTGCTACAATAAATATATTGCCTCTAAGTGATTTGTTGAAGAATAAAAATATGTTCAAATTAAAAACTCAACTCTTCGTTGTTTAGGCCTACAACTTTCCAGATCATACTCGTCCGGAGGTAAAGAAACTCGGTCGCTCTTGATGAAGCAATTCCTATAACAGTACTTTGTTTCCGTGTCTGATGTATGGAGTTGCTCCATCATGCTGAAAAGCTCGCTTCTCAATGTTCAGATTATTAACATCACGAAAGTTATGCAATTTAAACGTAGATTAAATTGTCGTCCCACTTCTAGGAATCAAAACAGAGTCTCTCGCTTCTTCTTCCTCCTCTCTTTCTTCCTCTCCTTCTTCTCCTCCTTTTTCTCCCCTTGTACTTGAGAAAAACATTATTGAAGTACAAGTGGAATTCTATCTTTATCAACTCTCTAACTCATGATTTGTTCTGTACATACTAGTAGTTACTGTCGTTGTGTTGTCTATTTAGTCTATAATAAAATAAGAGCCAGAAATAGTATAACTTGAAACCGCTGTACATATTGTTCCTTTTGTATTTCTCTGATAAAGTAATCGCCTAGCTTTTTATTAGCATAGAAAATAACATTTTTCTTAACATGATAGCTGACATCAGATACAGGTAATGTAGTTCAGCTGTCAAAATATGAAATAACTATGTACGACAATAACAAGGTCGAGTATCTTTCACCAGCGCCAATGAATGTTTTCTGTAAATAATTCTTTCAAGATGTATGGCAAGCTGTTTCTCTGCAGGGTCGAAGAACTTTATCCAAAACGCAACCGACATCCTCGTTTCGTGTCTTCAAGATCATTTTACTTTATGATTGGTCATTCTACCAGTCGTTGTGAAATTTTGCACGATTCAGCATCGTTTAATTGATGCTGCTGTTCCTTGAAAACCATTAGTCACAAGTGCCAAGAATGGTCCATCATTACATCCTATTCCATAGCTTCTGAAGAGATTGTCTACATTTCAGATATCGTGTAACGCTACATGATTAATCATAAAACATAAACATCTCCTATTTGATAACCAGGTATTTAACAAGTTAGGCACACTGAAACTACGAAGTACAAACACACGAAACAAGCTATAAGCCCATATCAGGCAGGTAAACAAGAACTGATAAGGGGAAAGGGTGGTTTATAGTTCATGGCCTATTGTACCACTCTCATCTTATATCTACAGTTCAGTACTAACTTTATTCTGGTTATAGTGCGTAGAAATTCCGATATTGAATGATAACCGTGAAAATATAACAAAACAATTGAAGAGTTTAATTTCATTGCGCTAATTTTTACTACTACTACTACTACTACTACTACTACTACTACTACTACTACTACTACTACTACTACTACTACTACTACTACTACTACTACTACTACTACTACTACTACTGCTACTACTACTGCTGCTGCTGCTGCTGCTGCTGCTGCTGCTGCTGCTGCTGCTGCTACTAAAGTATTCCACCTGTAGTAGTATGGAATGGAACTGGAAATGAAGTTCTTTGCTTACGTTAAATAAATTACTTAAGTTGTATATTAAAGGTTTCTCTTTCTGTTTATTTTCATGTTATAGAATCTGTTTGAGATTAGATTTTTGGAGTGTGCTGCTGAACTGCTCACCATATTATAAGAACAATGTCTATGCATTTCTGTTATGATTCTATATTGCGACAGTTCTGTTTCACTAATTTATTAGTTTTGTTTGGAGTTACTCCTGCTTCCCACGTATGTTTCTGTTTTTAAGAGCGCGTTGTTTTTCCTACCTCTGCTTCTTTGCCTTTTTCAGGGAGTTACTCGTCTAACCCATTTAACTTGAAAAGAGAATGTTTCAAAATGTTTAAATCAGAGTTAGATAGATATAACTATAGGCCATTGCTGGGTCTCAAAATATGGATCTTCGATTTATCGTGTCAATTCTCTTATCATCTGATCTAACCTTCCCTGCTCAATCATAGCTGCAAATATATTTCATGTTCGTCTTGAGGTCATTTGATTAAGGAACTTTTACTTTAAGAGGTGACTCGAAAGCTTTGAATACTTATGGCTCTGGTTTTATAGTTAACCACACTACTACAGATAATTTCCTATTTTAACTGTTAGTAATAGAATCGTAATAGGGGGAGGTTTGTGATAACTTAAATGGTAAATGTCGACAAGGAAGCCGAAGATCCGTGGTACGATTTTTGGCCTAATCTTGAAATGTTCCTATCTAGTTCTTGATTCCAAAACTTAGCCTAATGCAGCTTGTATGGAAAAAAATTTTTGAAATGTTTAAAAAAGATTTTTTTCTTGCAGAGTTTTTCAAAAGTTTTCTTTTTAATTCAGTACTCGTTTCCATGAATATTATCTCAAATGAATTCCAGCTATCGTTTCACTCATATATCGTCGATTGGTACACAAAGTAGATTTTAAGATAGCCCTGTAAACATGAACTGATAGCCCCTGTAAACTGAAAAAAAAATCCTAAAGTGAATTATTACTATCATACATAATGAATACAGTGATACTGTATTATAATTCATATTGTATTATAGGGATACTATATAATAATTCGTATACATTAAATAAAAAGAATGTGTTTGCTATTGCAGGTAGAAAAGTTACTTTCTTTAGTAAAGAGAAATTAAATAAAAGTAAAAATTAATTGCCAGCTATTCATTTCAAGCACTAAATATGATTAATAAAAGAAATAATAAATGAAAATCTGCGCGTACCTCACTACTAAATTACCGAAATCTCCGAGGACCAAAGCAGGTTTCTGTAAGATTGAGATGCCTCCAGCGGCAGGTCATTGAAACAGAAATGTCGCGCCGTTCACAGCTGACTGGTTGTCATTGCACTTGCAAAGCGTGTTTAATTCAAGGAGCGTGGAGAATCGTGAAAACGGCGCCGCTCCTAGCGGGCACATCTGATAACAGTAAGTGCTTCCGATGTTCCCTGAAAGCTTCCTGAAATCATTTAGAATATTTATTTTTTGCATGTTTTGTGACTTCTTGTGTTATAAGAAATGTCTGAGAAACAAAAGCCATTAGTCGTTTAACAATTATGATTATTAGCTACGTGCATAAAGGTTCCTAATCTAGCTCTGTGCTTCACTGTTCATGTCAATTTAATGTCTTACTTAGATGCCTACGTTCCATTTCTAATTTTGAAGTGGGGCCCTGTGTTATTTATTCTTAAGCAGGAACATAGCTGTAAAGAATGGGTCTTTACTTGAAAAAAATGTTAATCTGCATGTAAATATTTTACTTAAAGTAAAACTATGGTTCTCACCTGTACAAAAAGTGAAAATATAACACATTACATGTAATTAAAACATTCAAAGCAAATATCTGTAATAGAAAATATAAATTATTATATAACTGTTTAATTATGTTTGTTATAAAATATGTTTTATATATTTAAACATTCAATGAGAGAGTTGTACGATAATAATTTTGGTAGCTTAGTTTTACTCATTCTCATAATTTTCATATCTTTCTCAAGTAGTCCCGTTGGATGCAAATACATCGGTCCTGGCTTTTATGCCAGTCTTTAACACATACTGGAAAATTATTTTGTAGGTCCTTCAGCATCGTCTTTGCAGCCTTCATCACTACTTCCGCTAATGGAAAATGTCTCCCATGAAGGAGAGAGAAAAGGAAAAAGCAAAACGGTGCTAAATCAGGACTATAGAGAGGGTGAGGGACACACTTCACATTAATTTTTGTGTGGTATTGAGCAACGACATTTACGATGTGAGGACGTGCATTATCGTGGCACAGCATCCAGCTTGTTGCACGGAAATGTGGTGTTTTGTGTGTGATAGAGTATTGGTGATGATGATGATTTCTATACACAACTTTGCTGTTTGCTCTCAGGATCGAAATGATGTAGCAAAGTTTAGTCAGCAGGGGTTGGTTACCTTTGAAAGAATATACACCTTCAACTGCACGCAAACGTCCTCTTGTTCGGGCATCAGCACCCACACATCTCATGAGCAACGTTTCAGTTAACAACGTGTGGGTGGCACACATTGAAATGTTCAGAATTTCTAAAAGTATTCTCAATGTTAAGACCCTCTCTCACAATGGCAGCTGTTGTGTTAATGTTTTCTTCCGTTAGAGCTCAAACTGGAGCTGGGTGTT
>CM060842.1:130831617-130939117 GCA_030762175.1 Metallyticus violacea
ATGAATAACTTCAGTTCTTTCGCTATGAAAATGATGACAGCTCCACTTGACAACCCATTTTTAAGAAGAATGCGATATCATGGAGTGCTATATAACCTTACTTCCATCATTTGAGCTAAAAGCACAGTTTTAAATAATTCATTTATGTTATCCCGAGTAATTTTTTCCCATTTTGTTAAGCACTGATTAAGATCTCGTCTTAATTATTATTATTTTCTTAATTCAGTATTTTCATAAAATTTAATTAAATGAATACTTGAATTGCCTATGATTAGGAAGATCAATGAGAACTATGTTGTATGTATAAATATGTAGATCCAGAAAGAAAATACCAATTAGAAAAATAGTGTAACGCCCACACAGTAACTCAATTTCTTGTGGAAATTAAGGAGGAGGAATTATTGGGAAATTATGATCTTAGAGTTTGACAATAAGTTCTAGTCACCCCACTGAGTGAGTGAATTTATTTTATAACAAAGGAAGTTTTCTACTTATAACTTAATAGTTTATGATCTGTTCAAACATAAAGGGTACTGCTATGCACGGCAAAAGTAGAAAGACTGGGCAGTGAAACTGGAAGTTGATAGAGTTCATGAAGATCTAGGTTGAAAAGGAGTGAAAGAGTTTTTGTTTTTTGATAATTGAGTGAACAAAATTGGAACAGAAATGAACATGGCATGTTCTCATTAATAAACAAGACATCTTCAAATAGGATTCCTTCAAAAGGGATATGCACACCTTGAATGAGGGTGACGCTATGAATACAAGCATAAAAAGGTCAATAAAGGAATTACAGTATACAGTCCCAATCGATAGGTTCTGATAATCAGAAATGCGAATGAAAGGAAAGGCATACAATGTAAAAGAAATTTCTCAAGATGATACATTGACCTAATGAACTTGAATAAGCGGGAAAATCAGTAATAGATAAAAGATATGGAAGGTCACAATTTCAATTGGAATGATATAAAGAGAATTAGATGAAGAAAGAATGTCCAAAATTAATAAGTTCGAAACTGATCATCTGACGGCGATTTTTACTGTGGAAGTAAAACTGAAAATGATATTTTTAAAAAGGCACACTCACAGTCATTGCCAACTTCTAAAGAACATTTGAAATGACACTTCGTACTTAAGGGCATGGTCATCCATTACGAAAATGTTACATATACACCTAATTAAGACTGGAAAATAGAGCTTTCATTTGTATTTTATTTAAATTGTTGTTCTTTTATTATAGTAATGTAAAATTGTTTGAAATTTAATTTCCCAACAACTTTGAGAAAAAATTTTCATCACCTCTCATTGTACATGATATAATGTGCTCAATAGCATCTTTGGCAAAGCCAAGATTCAGTCACAGAAAAAAAAAAAAAAACACCTGGAAACTGCAACTCTCTCATATATCTAGAGAATAATACTTTTTTCTGAAAGTTATAACTGCAACCTTGGTATTTAAAGTTATAGAAAAATAGCAAGAGTAAAATTATATTTATAAATTCAGTGTAATAAAATCATCTACTCGTACGAGGGCTTATTATACAGGCATGGTTTAATGCGCTAAAGTTTAACTTTAGAACATTTTATTAGATTAATGCGTAATGCACATGTAGTGCTAGTTTCATTGTATTCACTTCCGTATGAGAGGAGTGCAAATTGAGACAGGTTTAGTTCCATCTACAGTAAAATGGAGGTGACAAGCGACGAACTTTATGCCGTTCTAAATTCTGTTTTTGTCTTTACAAATCTTCAGCTAAAGTCTATACATTGACCTGTAGCGAGTTTATACTAACCTATAGCACAGCTTAAAAATGGTTTAAAATGTTTAAAGTGGGAAGGCAAACAATTTCAAAGAAAGAAAATATTAACACCGGTACTTTCATGGTAAGAAAGGAAGAACACTTTCAGAAATTTTGAACATTTCACTGGGTACTACCCAGAAATTGGTAACTGAAAAGTTACACATATTTTTGCACGGCGGGTTCCAAGATTGCGATTCCCGAACAAAGGGACATTCGTGTGCAGGTTTGCTTGGAGTTGAAAATGATTCGGAGTTTCTTGCAAAGGTAATCACTGCTAATGAAACTTGGTTACATCATTTCGATTTTGAGAACAAACAACAAAGTTCTGTATGAAAATCTCCATCATCACCAACACACACACACACAAAAAAAAAACAACATGTAGTTGTATTTGCTAGGAAAGTTATAGTCATCTCATTTTTCCATGTTCAAGAAATGATTTTCCACAATGTCGTACCTTACACAAAACTGTAACTGGACAATATTACGGAGATTTCGTGAAAACTTATACCATATCACACGCCACGTTTTCGTGCCACACACCGCAAATGTTGCTAATATCCCACAAAATGTCATGTGAAAGTTGACCTTCACCATCCCTACAGTCCAGATTTAGCCCCTTGTGACATTTTCTTTTCCCCAAATTGGAAACACCTTCGTGGAAAGCATTTCCCACCATCAGAAGCATGGTGAGCACTGCGGAGGAGTCGACTCTGAAGAGTATGTCAAAAAATGAATTCCAGCATGTCTTTGAAGATTACAGGGACAGGTGCATTGCACCCAGCGGGGACTATTTAATCATCAAAATTATGAGGTTGAGTAAAGGTATGCAGTCAAATAATTATGATCAATCTTTGTTGAACGGTCCTCGTATGTTGTTTTATCCTGTTAGAGCATAGAAATCTGAATAATAATTATATAACGTGTGAAAAATATATTTTATTGTTGTATATTAAAATATTAATACTGTAACTTAGGATATTATATTCAAAGTAGGAATTTTGTCATGTATGCCCATTTTATTGAGGTATTTTTATAATTTTATAGAAAAATAAAGTAATATTAACAATGCATATTGCTTTTTGGCCGGAACACTACATCAGTGAAAACAGTAAACATTAAGTTGTTTCACTGAATTGCAGTAGTTATTCAAACTTTAAAAGTGCTCTGTTATTACTTGGTACCGTCGATATATGAAACAAAAATCTCTATGGTGGCAGAAAGAATCTAAATTAGTCACAAAAAGGGACTTGATGCTTAAGTACAATCACGGTTTACTTGTTAGACATACATCTCTTGTATGTTCAGAACAAACCCATTTATTGTAGTCGTTACAGCATCTTCCGCTCGTCTTAGTTCTGCTCCTATCATATGAGTTGCTAGGAACTTGCTATCAACGGCGTAGCGAAATGTGTTTCACGATAGCTTAGGATCATCGTTGTCTTCTTCACTATCAGTCTTTCTTTTCTCCTCTTCTATTTCTTTTAGCCATTACAGCTCCTGGCTTGGGTCATTAGGTGCTCGAGACATAGCACCGAAGAGATAGCAACAAACTACACTTACAACAATAAATTTGCAACAGTACCTCAGACTACACGGCTTGCAAAACAACGAAACAAGTAGCCGCGCATATGACAATAGTATTAGGGGCCGGTTCTTCGACGGACTGCGGGCGAGAACGTCTAATGTGTGAGACAGTATTGGGTGTGAGAGGTCGTTTGATTTATGTCAAACGCTGGCGATGATTTAAGTGCGGGTAGACGAGTACATTATAAGGGAAAAAAATTGGAATCGGTGTATTGAAATCCATTCGATAGGATTTTAGGGTATTTTATACTTAGATTTGTGTTGATGAAAGCATGGACTCCTTCAACAGACGAACCCTCTTCCCCAATATTGAATACTGTAAGCAACTTCCGGCTTGAATATGTATTCATACGGTTTCTGAAACTATTTGAAACGTTTTCCATTTAATCATTTCCATATCTATAACATGAACGTATTTAAAATTTCCACGTTCAGAAATTCCCCTTCTACCTCAGCCTATAATTATGCTGGTGAATAGAATTGACCGACCGGCAATAATCAAGCATAAAAAAGAGATATTGTGCATATAGATCAAACGCGTAATTCTTATTGATAAGCATTGCACAGAGTCAAAAAGCGAATTACTTTGTAGTAATACTTCTGTAATGAAAAGTATTTTAATGAAATTAAATAGTACTAAATCGGAAGGAAAGAAACCTATACATTGGAAACTTAGGTTTTATTTATTTATAAACGCTGTGTTCCTGTTATATTCCTTTCAGTAGATAGAGGTTTCTCTGTATTTAAAAATGCTACTGATTAAAGACAGATTTTAACAATGCACAATTTAGAAAATACTGTGATGACTACAACAAATAAAAAGTTACATAATGAATAAATAATGGCTTAAATTAATTGAATCTAATGAAAATGAATTTGTTATATATTTAAATTCATATGTTCACCAATTTTAAGTTACTGAGACAGTTTTTTATTTCTTGGATGATTTCCTAGTTTTCCCGCGTTAAAGACTACAGAGTTGCTTTTAAATGTATTTTAGCTGCCTTAAAGCCACAGGGACATATAAACAGATTAAAATTTGTATACATTTCATTAGGTTCTTGTAAACTGTATGTACTTAAAAATATTGAACAAGTCACCATGTACAAAGTTGTATTACAATAATGACATACATATTTTCAAATGTTTCAAGCATGTAAATAAACATGCTCAATAATTTCATACATATAAAAAAGTGTTTAAGTTGCAATGTACATTACAATGGAACCACCTCCTTGGTCTAGCGGTTAACTTTGCTAACTGTTGGCCAGGAGGCCCGGTTTCGATTCCCGGTATCTATTTAGGAATTTTTGTAAGTTAGAGATGCCTGGAATCGGGAAGCTGCCTGATGGAGAGCTGCCGTTCTTCGATCAGGAAAGCCGATCACGTGATAGGCGAACAGCGGGGTGCCGGCATGCTGATCACATGCCCCCCTCCCCTGTAATACTGCCCACTATCAATGAAGTCTTAATACAAAGATAGAAGGTGCAGAGGTCGCTGCGGCAGGCCAAGGCTCACTCCGGGCCTTGAAGAAGATACATCACAATGCTATACAGTGAATTTTGTCATATTAGATACATTGTCATTTGACTGAACACAACAGTATACAACAGTCGCCTGTGAATTCAATTGAATATACGATATTATATAAGAACACATCGCATGATCAAAATTTGAGAGTAATTGATATTCTGACGTGTTCGTAATAAACACCTTAATAATCCAATTGCAACTGCGAAAATTAGTAGCAATGATTTTGAGGCCGGATAGAGAAGTTTTCAAAGAATTTTTACCATTGCTTGCTGTATGTTTGCGAGCCTATCAGGAAATAAATGAGAAGTATTTACCTATAGTAAAGTTACATACAGCAATAAAGACACGTTGCTTAAATAACTTTTTTGTTTTAAATATAAGATGTAAAAACTATTTTTCAAAAAAAATTTTCATGTGGATGAACAAAACAAGAGTTGCCGGTGGGCTAGCTGAATACTCCGGGCAGTTTAATTTTCATTGCTCGTGTGTTAAACGTTGCCGATTAGAGAACATACATGAACGCAAAGAAATGAACGAAAACCTTAAAATGCATGCACATCAAAGGAGCGACTCGAACGCACAATCCTGCTACTAAAACACGTTCACTTGCGATGATTACAATTTACGCGTCTGATAATGCAAGATCTCTTGAAAGAACATGCAGGTCCACCATAAGGAATCTTTCAAGGCCGATCAACAGAAATGATAATAAGATAAGGTTCTTCTTTTTGCTACAGTTATCTTCAGCATATAATCGGCTCACTTGGAAACTAAAAATAGAATAACTCATTATAAATACATTTCTGGAAACATTTCAGCCCTGAACATTTGTTAGCTCCTCGGAAAGTTTCATTAATAAAATCGAGAACAATTTGTAGATCACTATATAAAATTTCGTCTTATTCTTTTTAATAATAATAAATAAAAAACGTACTCTTTAGTCTTTCGAACAGCACTTGGCTTTGACAAGAATCAAACAGCTATAGAGGCAAGAACAACTGCCTTTATCAAAACATAGGTAGGTAGCTGATGGATGGGAAGCCCGCGTGTTTTAGTGAGCGACAGTTTTATAAAAAGGAGGAGAGAAAGCGTTTGGAACCATCTCGCGGGAGTTTTGCCAGACAATATCGCCAGTCTTTTTGTACTATTCACGATGTGTGGAATATTGCACTTTTTTAATGACGGCCCAAAAGCAGTGGACTGCCAACCTCACGTTACGTAATAAATGTCAACTTATAATCTTACCGGTAGCGACACTTTTATTTCATTCAATCTGAATTATTGCGTGGAAGTAGATAGGACGTCAAAAATTAACAACTTTCCTTCATATGTACGTGCACGTTAAATTTTCCATATAAAATAATAAAATGTTTTACTTATCTTTGGGTCAACCAATTATTTGATAACCGACGTGCCTGCGCGCTGCTGTATTAACCGATAAACCATCGCCCAAGTTCAGCCGGGCTAAGGGCGGACACGGTTGCCGTTCTGTTACGTTGACCTTGAATCTCATGCCACTCAATCAGTGCATCTTGAACAATGAAAGAAACAGCATGTGTATCTTAGAGTAAGTCTGTTAAGAATACTAAATGACAAATAGCAGGTCTAATTACTCTACTTCACAACGAGTGTATGAGTCTACCTGTGCTTTCAGATTATTTGAAGAGAAATTCCCAGATGATAAAGTTGCAAGTTGTAATGTGGTTCATAAATTATTAGTATCCACACACTTTAGACGAACTAAAACATAACATCCGTCAAGAGATCAATGCATTTTCTCAAAGCGAATTAAAAAGTATAATGATTAATTTCACAACCAAATGCCAAAAAAATGGAAAATGAATGCGTGCAGTTCTAGCATCTCCTTACCTGACATGGGTGAGTACATAATTTGTTAAATGCATTACAGTTTATGCAACTGTCACTCTAATGTTTCCATTACGATTCTTGTGTAGCCCCGGCTGGCCGTGACTGCTTATCGGCGATGCAGTCTTCCATCCCCACGTCGGTCATGAGAAAATTGGATGACCCGATATTTTAAATGTTCAGTGTTTCTGTACAATTTATACACATGATCGTTTATTGATTCTGTCACCTATGCAATAAATATTACGAATATGTACATATCAGTATCGGAGTGTATCTTAAAAGTATATGTTTCACACATGCTGGATGCTGGTGAAAGAGATTGTTATTGTGTGTATTTAATATATTTAATTATAATTATAATTATTATTTAATTATATTTGATAACATGTTATTGCTTTATAACAATGCCAGTTAATGTGTTCACGAATGTTTTTTTGGAGAAACTCCGGTAACTTCAAGTAAGACAGTAAGTTAAAGCATATTACTTGAAAACTATCTTCATATAAAAACTTAATAAGAAATACGTGAGTTAACTGAATGCTTTCGCGCAATGGTATTGTTGAGGCAATACAGCATTTTGAGCCTATAATAATGTTAAACGTGGTTTTCTTTTACTTTTGCTTTTTTTTTTTTTTTTTTTTTTTTTTTTTTGCTGAATATTCTAGAGTGTGCCTGCTCAAGCAACTCTTCATAATTTAAATATAATATCACGGAAGAAATTAATTTGCTATTCAGACAATGAAATACAATGCATGAAAGCATGTTGTTGTCAGTGCATATTTTTAAATGACGGAAACAATAACGATAAATAATTTGTGGTATTACAAATATCGTTCAACATCGCCGCTAATTTCATTACCAAAGTTCTTTACTTTTCTGTGTTCGCTGTGTTTTTGCGGTCAGAGTTCTGTCCTGAGCAACAGGAAGGAGGTAAGCATTGCTGTTACCAGCGAGGATGATAAGAAGCTATTCAAAAAAAACTCCGCAGACAGTTTTATAATAATATCAAGTACCTGGCCGCCTTATTGTCCTGTTATCTCTATGAGTGACAACAATTCGACAGCTTCAATTGCTCTGCACGATAATGGAATAAATAGACTTTAATTAGGGAGACAATGCACGAGCAAAGAATTCCGAACAAAGATAAGCATTTTCAAGATTCCAAAAATGATAAAACTTGAAGACTGTGAAGCTCTTGAGATTTGTGAGTAATGTTTGGCATCTGAGACTCCCAAGAACTCGTGGCACTGGTTCCGAATTCATTCCTCAGGGCAGTTCCAGAAGATGCTCCTGTTTTGGTAATCCCTAGATACCATTCCCAGCTCTAACCCAACCTGGAAATTGCTTTTAGTGTTCGGCTCATTTTCCCAAATTACTGCGAATGAATTAAGGCAGCTGGATTATGTACAAAATAAACAATGTCATTATTCACAATATTGTCTCATTACACTACCTGATGAAAAAAAAAGTAATTCTATAGACTTAGGGATTTCATCCCTAAACCTTTCAGTATGAATAATTTTTAACTATTGATAATAAATTTAAATACGCCAATTTAGATCTTATAGGGAATTTTAAAATGTTTTAGATTTTGCTTCCTCAAACTTCAAAATGTCAAATACACCTTCCTTACGCTACTCAAATTTTGAAAAAGATTAAATTTTTATGACATTGTCGTATGAATGTGGACAGAATAAAACTACAATAACTACTGAGTATGTACTGTAACAGTTATGTTTTGGTAAGAAAATGTTTCAAATTTGTGTGTATTCTATAAGAAATATCAGAATGTAAGCAGATTTGTCAGGAGTTCCATAATAGGTTGTGTTGTTGCAATACCAACAATTGTAATTTTATCCAAAATATTTTTTTCATCCCACAACAAACGATAAGCGATAATGTACAAGCTAACCAGTGCCCATGGAACATTAAGCAAAATATTTTTTGTCGTGAATATAGACACATTTATTTCAGTGTCCCCCCACGATCTACAAAATCCTCTCTCTCTTTTTTTTTTTTTTTTTTTTTTTAGAGTTTATTATATTAGTTATTTTTATTTATTTCTCTTACTTTCCTCATGATCTGAAATATATGTTAATAAGCGCCAAAAAGACATAAGTTGGGGAGGAGGCAAATATGGGTTCATAGGGATGGCACATCTATACTAAGTGAGGTTTTGTCTAGAAACTCTGCACGAAAACCTGCAAGCGCGGTTATTATGAATGCGAAAAACAGTATAGAAACCCACTGTCATTTTACTGGCCAATTCTAAATACATTGAGAATCCACAACTAGTTCTCCACAAACTCAAACTGACTTTATGAATTTCGGAAGGATTTCGTACGTGTAGCATAAAAATGTTCAAACGAAAATATAATTTTGTGTGATGTTTTCCTACTTATGCCAACAAAAGCTTAACGAGTGCAAGTAAGATATATATATATATATATATATATATATATATATATATATATATATATATAACCATAATTTATATTTACAGGATCCTTACTCCACTACGCAATCGGAAATTGATTTTACCGACGGGAATTTACTGCGTAATAACCTCGCCACCTGCCGAGAGAAATCATATCGCGCGGTCGGAACTGTACAGTGATTTATTAGAAGTAAATAGTAATTCATATCTTACTTATAATCAAAATAGACTCTCAAAGCGTCTAAATCCTATTGAAAAGATTTTGAGACAGTTGGTGCAGTTCATCCACCTGGATACTGTAAACTCCCTTTCGGATATTTTGTTTCAGTTTCTCCACGGATTTTATTTCTGGTACTGCGGTAATTTTATATGAATGGAGATGCGGCAGCTGAGTACCTTTATACGTACTGTGAACAGATGCACCAACTTGTTGGGCTAATCGTGTTAGAGACTTTCGAGAAGTTTCTATTCGATAGTCCATTTCAAGGTTCTTGGTTTTTGGTCCCAGCTTCTTGTCAGTGAACTTTGTTTACCAATCTGAAAAGTGCACTTCTTGAAATTTAGTGCGAAATTCTCTCCTCCAGTACTTATACGATAAATAAGTACTGTTTGACGTAATATATATTCTTGGCATCCTCTACATACACTGTGGAATTACTTGCGTCAGCGGAAATTCAAATTCGTTCTTACGGAAAATCGCGCGTCCACTGAAGGTGAACATTTTCCACCAGTTTATACAAACTGCGATTGCTTAACGGGATGAATATATAAAATTTATTTCTCAAACTACCATTCCTTCGGTATCAAATACATTCCGTATGACACATTGTACTCTGAAACTCAGTTGTTAGTAGTTGTTTCAGATCTCTGCAAGACAACAATTGAACTAAAAAACTAAAATCACATAAATTAAAGCCTTTTCAGTACTAACAAAATTTATAATTATGAATGAAAAATACTCCAGGAGAGAAAACATTATGAATAATTGAAAAATAATAGAGCAAGTACACTGTGATAAAATTAAATGGATATGTAAGAAAAAATTTGAATGGAAAATGGTCAGAGAAATAGTACCAGACGTGGTTTGAGATATAAAATCTATAGCATATAACGGAAGAGAGATTGAAACTGAGTAAAAATAAAAGTAGAAGTTTAGTAAAGGGATTATAACAAATATGAGTGAAATTATGAAGTGAAATAAAAGATAATTATAGTAAAAATTAATGATAAAGATAAGTATCAAAAAAGGAATTCTCGATGATCCATTCCATGAAAAGTTGTAGTTATAGGAAGAAAAATACCAAAAAGTGCATAAAATTTGCAAGAATAAAGAGAAAAGAAAAGAGGAGAAAGAGGAAACCAGACAGTGAAGGAAAACAAACTGACAAAGGTCTCAGAATATGCTTGAAAAAAGGTTGGCAATTACATAATTTGACCCCAGTGGGAAAAATGATATGATAATCATATGCTGGTATAAATTTAGTTGGTAATATCTCATAAATTGGCATTTTAATTAGTATTTAATGCCCGTTTTACTACTGAGGCACCACAGGCGATGGACACTGATGATACATGAAATGAAATGATAAATAGGGAAATGATTTTTTTAAAGGAAGAAGGCATTCCAGGTCTAAGTTTAGGGTATCTCTCCGGTATTTGCCATTTATGAGGAAAACCTGGGAGGATGGGAGGAGGACCTGGTGGGAATCGAACCCCAGACCTCTCGCTCTCGAGTCCGCGCCTTAACGATCTCGGTCACCCTTGGCGGTTGATTGGGCATGTAACTCGTTATATCATATCTGGGAATGCACAATGCATGCAAATTCACATTTCTTACTAGTTTAACAAAAGAACAAAATGCAAGAAATACTTTGCTTAGCGTAAGATGGGAGAATCTTGGTTTGATAAACACTTGTGCCGTAACGAAAGAAATAAAGGATCCCCCCTCACAAATAGCCGTGCGGCGCCATTCCTGCGGGATCCCTGAACCTAGCATATAAACACACCTTTCAAAATAGTCTTGGTCGGTCTCTGATGATAAATCGGGAGCGACAACTCCGTTGTACTATTCTACCCGAAAACAATGGTCAAAACAGATACATTCGCAACATTTAACCTTATTAAACATTGTCAAATGGACATCCCAAATGTTATAAAGCTAAAGATAATGAGGACAGTGTTCTTTAGTATAATTCCCTGACATAAATACATTTTTAAATATCAAAAAATATAATTAAGAAAGAAAGAAACAACGTATGATTTTTCTGGAAGGGAATATATTTTAAAAAAAATAAAATTCACAAACAACATTTATGATATTGATAAATATATATTTTCACATTCAAGACGGTTTTTTACAACTTCGTCGAATTGATCTGGGTATAACATACAAAGACTTCAAGTTAAATTAGCTGAAAAAAAATTAAAAGTATTACCTTTATAATTTTCTTTGAGCAGGGTATTCCAAAGTATGTATGTGTGTGTATTTTTCGTGTGTATGTTTCTTCTAATATACAATAGAGAGCGCTCCTGTGTTTTCAAAACGAAAATACTCAATAAAGTGTTCTATAGCTCACTCGCACAGACAAAAAGTTAGAGTACTTTATTAATTTTTTGCGCAAATTTCACACAGTTACAATAATAACCCAAGCCTTTATTTAGTTTCATTTCATTAATGAAAAATAAAAATATTAACATTCGCTGACTCTGATGTCATTTTTTGGAAGGTAAACGTATTTTAAGATTGCGATTGTTGGGGGTCCCTGCTGTATAAAGGAGGACCAAACAAACGGATGGCATGGCATAACTGACCAAACTTTTGTTTCGTCTATGAAAATTATCTTTGTTCTATTAAAAGGTAGCTTAGAAAGGAAAGAGTATCGTGGAACATTGAGTGAATAAAAAAGAAAGAAAAGGAAGGAAAAGAAGAAAAAATGAAAAATGGAAGTATCCAGATTAGGATTCTGAGATTAATTTTTTTATGTTTTTGATTTTGAAAAAGTAATAGTCAAGGCATAGAAATATTAACGAAAAAATCTGTAATCAAAACATCGGCGTATAATATGTGTTAAAAGTGGCATGTTTCATACACTACATTTTAACAATAATAATAATTTAATTCCTTTTGTCACTATATATTATTTTTTTGACTTTTATATTTTTATTATGATCAAGGCTTTGTGACATAAAATCTATTGCGATAAATGAAGCATATAATTTAGCCGAGTAAGTTCAGGATTTATGTCTAAAGTTTTCCAGGCATTCACCTAAAGAATCATGAGAAAACTCCTGAAAAAAACAACAGTGAGGAAACTAACCCAACCGGGAACCAAACCAGAGCCCAACGCTTGAGAAGCGCAAACGTTACCGCCAGACTACGCGAGTAGGCTAGACAGTTCTTACTAAAAGCATTTTTTTAACACAAAGCACTTAAACCAGACAGTTAATAGGCAAAATTATGATTGTTAATATATTCAGCTAATGTAAATGATTTATTTTAAATTGTATTATTTTCTTGATTAATTAAATTCCTCAGGATTGTTCTAAAATCATTCCAAAGGTCAATTAGTGATATGTAACCTTGTTTCTAAGATTTAGTTTATTTGAATATAGAACAGCGTCAGGTTGGAAGAAAATCAATAACAGCTATCCGTTTCATTGTGTACCATTAGCTTCTTTCAGCAAAAGAAAATTACAGCAACTTAGTACTACAAAATAAAAATATAACAATAATAACAAAAATTATTTTGTAGTTTTACTCCCCACACGGTTTTAAAAACCATCGCAACGATATTAGTAATTTTATCCAGAACTTTAGTTAACGTTTCTTTCATCTTCTTCAAAACAATTTGTTTCGGAATGAAAATGTAAAATATAATGTATGACACATGTTACTTTTAACACTAATATCATAAGCTAATATTTTCATTACAGATCTTTTCGTTAACATTTCTGTACCTTGACTTCACTTATCAAAATTAATTTCAGAAATTTTATCTACATTTTTCCAAATTTTATTTCCTTTTCTTCCCTTTCATTTCTTTTTCTTCCTTTTTTATTTGTTCAATATTTCAGATACTCTTTCATTAGCTATCTTTTTTATGGAACAAAGAAAACCTATTTAAGGTATCATCTCAACTATATTTCAAATAAATGCACCCAAAGACATGGTCAGTTATGCCAAGTCATCCATTTTTTTTTTTTTTTTTTTTTTTTTGTCCTTCCTTATACAGCAGTGATCCCAAACAAACAGAGACAAACATAGCATTAACGATTAATGAACGAGTTCAGTTGGTAAAATATTTTTTATAATTACAGGCACTATAAAAGTTAAACCAATTTCGGCTCACACTTTGCCAAGCTGAGGTTGCTTCTTTTCGTACATTGCAGTTCATTCAATATTCGCGAGATTTATGTATTGACTCTTGACTGTCCCACATGGCATACCTTGAGCGAGCATATCTATTCACCTGAGCTCAACCGTTGCACGGAATAAAGGATGCAGGATGCTAGTGATGTGTGTGGTTGATGGAGGGTACAGAGAGGCGCTTTTCATCTGCGACAAGACAATGTGGTCACTCTATCTCAACGCTCCTCAATGGTAACAGGAGAGAGTGTCTTCTGGACCGACAGTACAGCGGCTGCACAGGAGATGACAGCAGAATATTCCCGTGAGATGCCAACTATGTCTTTTTATACTCGGAGCTCCATCATTTAGCTCTTCTCGCTGCTATTTTCCCAGTGATTCAGCTCACTGACATTCAACATCCAATGTTTAACGCTATCAGTGGCGGTTCTCTCAGCACAACGAAAATAAATTACTGTTAACATTTCGAACATTTTGGGTCAGCAATTCCAGTTTCCTCAAAACTGTACGCTATCAATTATCTCTATATAACTTTTTTCTTAATTTCCCCCAGAAAACGGTAGAGCTATAAACGTTAGCATGGTCGTCGTTTTTCAGGAATTTAGGTATCTCAATGGAAGAGAGAGAGAGAGAGTGAGACAGTACGAATGATCCTTTTCGAGAATCATAAGCAAAAACATTCCTCCTGAAAGTGTAATATTCGTTAATGCTTTTGTAAACACAGACCTATCCAAAGGGCCCGGGTTTGATTCTCAGCTGTATTAGTTTCCTGACTGGGGTTTTTGCAGGAGTTTTCCTTCACGTCTAGGAAATATAGGTCACAAAGTCCCCTGAGTTTGGCCGAATTATCGTTTATCATCCTTCCGACAGCTATTCTTGGTATATGTAGCCTCATCTTCCAGGCCCGCCAACCTCAAAAATCAGCTTCACTTTCCGCAGGCTAGAAAATGGTGACATTAAAAAATCTTTTGTCAACACTAATTGAAACTACGCTTTCAAAACATTAAAAATTAAATATTAATTATCAAAGAGCTACGAAAAAATATTATCCTAAAATGAACATAATAAAAAGGTTTACTTTAAAAAATGCGTTCTATTTTTTATTTTTTTTTCTATTTATTTAATTATTTGCGCAATTATTAATTCATTTTATTTTTCCATATAGATGTATTTAGTTACTCTTGATTTAAGGATCCCCATGGTGCAGCATAAATATATCACCTTCATCATCATCTCCATTGGGACAATGTAGCGGCTCCCTATGGGCGTCCCGGCATTAGAAGTCCGTTACAATGCCGTATGCAGGGGTGAATGCCAGGGAGTTTGAGACAATGGGTTGAAAAAGAAGAAAGTCGAGCTGGATGATCCAGGCGGTAACGCTAGTGGATTCACATTCTGGAGGTACCCGGTTCAAATCCATTGGGGCAGACCATCCTGACCTTGGGATTTTTCATAGTTTCCCCTGGTCGCTTGGGCAAATGCTGAGTTGGATGTTCCATTTCACGAATTTCCCGCTCTTCCATTTCATATTATTTAATTACGTCGGTTCTTTAACAGGTTCGATAGTGCCAGGCGAAATTGACTGGTGCTGTATGCGGTGTGGCGGCGGATTGCGCTTCTGATATGGAAGCGGCTATTCAGAGGGTTTCGAATTCCATGGAGGGAGCCTCTGCTGGGCTAGTAGTGTTCTATTTGGAAACAATGTTAGGGATCCTGTGCCTTGGGTTTGACTCGCCGCCATGGCTGCCCGGGTCCCCCTTACCTCAACCCTTCCTCCCGGATTTGCCCCCCCTGGAGATGCAGCTACAAAGGCCAATCATACAAGACTGAAGTACCGACATTTTCTCTTCCATCGCTAACAATGCAATCCAATGCAATCCAAAGAAGAGGAAAACGATGAAAATGGAGAGGAAAACAGAATTAAATTGTGTATAATGCCAACAAAAGTAAGCCCTCTATATAAAATTAAATGAATAACTCAAGATTACCCTTATTATTTTAGAAACAGATTTTATTTTTAAGATATTTGTTCCCGTGTGAAATTCCTCTGCATTGCACGCCACTGAGAGGAACTATTCTGGGACCATGGCCAATGTCCGACTGGTAACATGAACAATACATCTATCATCTATTTAATAAGGTGCCAGAAGATCAGCGGAACAGGACTCCGCCAAAGCTGATAAGCAAACTCTAGTGCACACAAAATGTCTAATTACTTAGTGTCTCTACTACTCAGAATGGTGATCGACCTTCCATTTCTCCAAGCTCATTAACTCACCTGTACGGGTGACAAATACTAAATGCAGCGGCACGGCCACCCCTCTCTAAAAGAAAAGTATTACGCTTATAGACACAAGTCATATTGCGTAAGGCTAAGGCTAATATAAGTTTTAACACTCTGGGCACTAGGTTCGTAAAGTTTATGCATTTAGATTCTTTGGAAACTCACGTTATGATCAATCATAACGCTTCATTTAAAAGTCACTCCCGCAAATCTTAGAGTTTCGTCACAGCGTTAAGGAAAATATTCGTTAACAATGGCTCTTTGCTTCGATTTCCTTTATATTGTTCGCCTTTCAAGGGATTCTTGGCAGGCCAGAAGGAAGTGCAGATCTTTGCAAACAGCTGACGTGTTTTGAGATGCGCAAAAAGGAATAATTGAAGAGAAAATAATCAAAATGTTGAATATAATCGACAATACTAGTAACTATTATAAAAGAATGTCTAAAATAGAAGATACTGCAATGTCTGTAGGTATTTAAAACACTTTCAAGAAAAACATAAAACTTTAAATTAATTTTTCGAAGCATAGGTGTACTTTTTATCGTCAGAGTGGCATTAAAAGAGTAGATTTTACTTTCTAGATAACAATCCTTGTGATAACAGTGTTTCTGATGACAATGAAGAAGTAAATATTGACATTAACAATGGTTTAGCAACATATAGGTTTGGAGTACTTGTTTTCTATACAGAGGAATAAAGAACATGTCAATATTTTTACTCCAGCAAAACATTTAAAAACAATATATATATATATATATATATATACATATAATATAAATTTATAAATACATGTGATGTATTACAAGTTAAAATACATTGATTTGGTATGGGAGAAGATTTTTTTTTTTAAATCTTCTTGGATTCTGAGGAAATACACAACATAAGACACTGTATTGAAAGTGTTAAATATAAGAATTCTTTCGATATGTTCTTCGTTCTTAGAGTTTACAGCTTCTCACCTAAATGCAAATAAAATCACGAGAAAAGCTTAAAACAATATAAACCGTTCTTTTTATATGATTGCTGCTAGTTTGGAATAATACAAACACATAATATCGTTGTTAAGGCAAATTGAAAATTTCTGCGTTTTTTCTTTTAGCACAAATGAACTTTATTTAGTAGTTGCATTTTCATATTCATTTCATAGAGGAAGAACGGAGTAATATTGTTTATGCATTAAAGAAATTGCTTCAGAAGAATTAGGTTTAAGAAGAAAGAAAGCTAACAAGCGATAACTTAGAATATGCAATGGAGAAATCCCAAAACCTATTCAACAGAATAAATAAGCATGCCTTGACTATTTACAAAAGAAAACTGATTAAGCCAGAATAAACTATCAAGAAAAATAAAATAATTAAGGTAGCACATTAGGAACGCTGAGACAGATGTGCATCAAATTTAGAACACGACCTGTATGATAATTTGCTTAGAAAGAAATAAAACATCTAAATAAAGTTGAAAAGAAAGTCATAAACCAAATCAAATGCACTAGTAACAACGAATATGGCTTGTGGCTAAACATAAAATGCAAAAGAATCACCGAAACTGAAGGTTATAAGGTGGACCTCTACAAATCGAAGTATTAGAAGGAACACCAAAGAAGAAATATTATATAAACTTAGAAATCCTAAAATATGGAAATATGTTTTTCAAACATCGTCTATTGCACTTCTTGAACTTGCGTTTGCACACTACTTTCTTCGAAACAAGGAAACATTATACATATTTATAAAACAGGAGACAAGAGTGAACCATAAAATTTCAGAAACTCAGTTAGCAGAGATCAAAATGACTTTAGAAAGCGGAACTCATATACAGACGGTTTATTTGCTTTAAAATTGGGTATAGAGAAAAAAAAACGAGGAAAGAACCTAAAAATGCATCTGTTACATGTGAATTTAGTGAAATAAATGGAATACTATTCTGGACTGCCCTAGAAATTAAAGGTATTCTTAAACAATTAATAAAATCTATATGCTTTGAATCATCAAGTAATATGGAAGCAACGTTTTTTTCACGTAAATCAGACAGCACGACAGAATGTTCACTTTGATCCATGCGGTTAACTTCTATATTAATTCAGTCATTACAAATTGGAAAAATGCTATTTAAAATTAATCTTATTAAATAAATGTTTAAATTAAATGCTATGTTTGCTGACGATATTGATATATTACCTAAAATTAAAATTATCTCCAAAATTACAATATGTAAATCTCAGGTAACTTCTCAAACATGTAATTGTCAAATGTCTATTCAGAAGCATAAAGTTATGGTATTTGGAGCAAAAAAATAACAATTGGAAATAGATCTATTGAACAGGTGTCACACTTTTGTTATCTGAGATGTAACATAAATAACAAAATAGACTAAGATATTTTTAGAAAGTTATCAAAATTTCATGTGGAACGGTGAAAAAAAAAAAAACTACAAATTTTTATCTTATTATATGATTTCCTCCAAAGGTAATGTTTAAAAAAAAAGCATTTCCAATTTTAAGGCTATCACCTTAAGCTAATTTTTGTAACAGTTAGTTACTTATTTGTAATTTATTGTCACTACCTTGAATCATCATGTACAAAGAGCAGCAAATTAATGTTTTATTTTCATGTAATTAAATTTCGTATGATATTCATCCTTTTAGCCTTCGATAATATCGTCAATATATATATATATATATATATATATATATATATTTAACAATAACATTCTTGTCTAAAACCAGCGGTGACCAACTCATGCTATTTGTGCAAGAGCACTCATCATTACTTGCGTGCAGTGTGAGAAAAACGACCGATAGAAACATAGCGAGGTCAAACTGCTCGAAGAGAGGAGGCTTGACGGTTCGTACTTGACAACATTCTGCTGTTTTATCTTAAAGGAATAATGCAGGAAAATGTGGTTCTTTGGAAATGTAGATCATCATCGTCTAATTGTGTATTTAGTCCCCAATGGCAAAAGAAGCTTCTGCAAAATGCAAAAAGAAAGTTTAATTAATGATGTGGCTTTAAATTCTGCTGTTAGAATTAGTAGTAGTCAGTTAATACGTACAGATATGCGTTTGTTTTAAACATTAAGAGATACCAGAATTAATAGCACCAATGCTAGCACCACCAGTCAATAAATGTCATTGTGATATTGTGCGAGTATATAATATAATACTTTGTACCAGGATTGTTTAACTATTTATGAATAGCATGCCATATGCATAAACTTATATTTATGTTAATATACTGCATTATAATAATGTATGGTTAATACCAAAGGAAACATTCTTCAAACAGAAACTAATTTCATTCGCTTAACAACAATTTAGTATAAGTTACAGCGATGACAAGTGGCTCTGAGTGGATTGCCTGCAACGCGTCAGCATTGCTCGCTCTAGCTTATTCGTGAGTGCACTTGAGTGGGTCAACGCTATCTTAAAGCATTATATAAATACCATATCTCGTGAGAATCGTGCATTACCTAAAACTATACTTATTTTTGTTTAGGAATAAAAGTAGAGAAAAATACACGTTTCAAAGTTTTGCTTCTGATATCTGAGCAGGAAAAAGAAATTAATAAAATATAAACTGTAATATCTTCAGTGTTAGAAATTAAACGGCTAAAATTAAAAATAAATAAAGCTGAAAAACCAACTAAAATGTGGAAGCAAATATCAAGACAACTACAGTAATCAAGTGCGTCAATTTCGTTATCTTGTAAGTATAATAATAATAATAATAATAATAATAATAATAACAATAACAATAATATCAGAAATAGAATTGAGATTAATTCTATGCAACAATAACATTTGAAGGAGAGCATATTAGGTAGGATAATATGGGAGGAAGGAGAATATTCGACACTGGAAACACTCATGGGTCTATTATATGTATGCTCTCCAAGGGGGCTTTCAGGATGGTAATTCCCAGATACCGGCAGGCCAGAGAGAGTAGTGACGGCATCACTTGAGGCTTTCCGATTGTTCCCCAAATAGAACTTACCAGGATAGGACAGGAACTTCTCCAAGCGTCAATCCATCACCATGCCACAGCATTTGGCACTTTCTACCCTGCAACCATAACTATTAGAAAGAAATGTTATGAAAATGGGAAAGCGGAAAATTCGTGCAAAGGAAATATTCATTCCAGCATCCGCCAAGCAACCAGGGGAAAAGATCAGGATGTTCTGCCTTAAAGGGTTTGAACACGGGACCTCGGAACGCCCAAGTAAGCCACCGCTCGGCTAAAGAGGACATAACTAACACCTACATATATCTACAAATAATGAAAGAAACTATGATACAACATGTTTACCATATAGTAGAGAAAATTAGGCAGAATAACTCACTTTAAATATGAGTGTGGAGGTGTGTACTAAACCTTAAACGGAAGAGATCAGAATTCAAGGAAATATCACGGGGTGAGTAACAGAATTAATCAAAACTTTTGACGCACTATACATTTATAGCCTATTTTTAAGGGCGCTAGTAATGTTGCCTTGTTCATGCATCAGTATGATTGCTGTCTTGAAAAACATTAATGCAGCACATCTCTGAATTCCATGACGATAGCTAAAAACCAGGATTTGGGTCTCGACATTGGCGCCAAAGTAGTTGTTTAGTCACGTGGGGGTCTTCTACGCCCTTTTTGTACAATTGAGACAGCGGATGACTCACTAGAAAGGAAAATTAATGGATTCCATCTTTTGTCTTTGTAGACGCCCTGCCCTGGTGACCGGGTTGCTCGACAAATATAACGATTCCTGTCACAGGATAACACCTACTTCGACGAGATGGAAAACTCTCTCCATTTTTCCACTTGGGTCAAAGTGAAAACTTGCTTGAATTAGCTAAAGATAATAGTTCGTAGACACAATATTGACTCAGAAATTTCCTTCAGAAATAATTTGATATTACAGGAAACAACACCTTTAAGTAAAACAAGCTAACAATGAAGTCTAGCATTAATTTAAAGAGCAAGCAAGCTGAGAGCAGTATAATATTGATTGATACTTGAAACAGTCCTTACGGCCTACCCCCACTAAAGTATGAATATAATATAATATCATGTTACAAACTTAATTATTATATTTTGTGCTTTGTAATTGGTGATATAAATATTGTGTATATGTGTATCATAAGGTTGAATTGTATAAAAATGTGAAATTGAATGTGTGAATTGTATGTCAACAAAAGAGAAAGTTCTCTGGTGTAGCTGCTTACGGGAGCCCGGAACGCCAATGAGGCCATAAACTGCTATTCAAAGGAAGAATAAACCCAAAGGGACCAGTGTTATGCCACTTCTTAAAAGACCTACCATTGGTGAGTGTCAATAAAGCCAAGGCCTTTTAAATACGTTAAGAGAATGAACTTACCAGCTTTTGATGCAGTTAACTTTAAACCAACCAATGTGAATAAATGTTTTAAACTTTCAAAAGGTAGCGGACGGCATGCACTGGCAGGTGAATTTGAACCAGACAATAGTGGATGTATATTCAGAATTTTTAAAGTTAGGCACGGGACTTGCGCGTGTTTGTGACCCTCGTGGCTTAGTGATGCCAACGTTTAGTTAATTTGAATCGAATATATAAGGAGGCGTTTGATCCGTTGGGGCAGTCAGTTCACAAAATCAGCTGACATACTCAATTTCGTATTTCAGTTCAAATACACAGTTCCGCAACTCAGGTGCAAGATCTACACCCCGCTACTCTAATCCTGACGCCTTACATTCTGCAAGGACGCAGTTCAATACTTAGTTTCGCTGGGGTAGTTCCGATACCTCACCGCACTTCAGAAACTCAGTTCGGCAAACCATTGATAGTATGACTATCTAGATCAGATAAGTGCAATTCATAGGAGCAGTTCAGATAGTCACATTATCAGATTCAGTTCATCTCCGTGGAAGTCGGGACAGCTAAATTTATATCCTACGGAGAAACTGAGTTCTCCTGTACGCAGAACACCAGAGGACGAGAAAGATCTTGTGAATAATAAATTGTCATACATATTCATCTACTCATCGCATGATTATTAACACAGTTTATATCCTTTCTCAGTCCTGTTGAGCACGAGTCACAAAATAGTTAAACAAATCTCTGAGATGTTGTTGTCATGAAGAGTGGGGGCAACAACACCAAAGCGATCAATAGTCAGTTAACGACACGGCGCTACAAAATATGGCGATCAGCAACTAAATCGCTTCATAACTGGCGATTTACCTGGTTGCCATCGACCAAGCCACTTCAAAATTGGTGCCCAATGTGGGGTTGCCCTACACAAAACCGCTTCATACTAAGAAGGGTTGCAGTTTTTAAAACTGTTCAGTAAAGAACAGTTCTGTGATTATTACCCTTAACTTGTATTTAAAAGCTTAAAGATTTTCCACATTCTCTTTCGAGTATTAAGCCTGTCCCTTGTTTTCGGTATTTTCTTGTATGTTTATTCTTTAGCCATGGCTACACTATATGTAGTTTCTAGAGGTTTCTTCTAATTTGTGTTGATATTGAATATGGGGTGAACAAATCTCTTGATCAATTCTTTTAGTCTATTTATCTTGAAATAAGGGAGTGTTCCAAATCGCCGTCCACTTGGTTCGACTATGCAACCCAACATAGATGATGGCCAAAGCAGCTGGTATAAGATCCTACTCTTTTACCATTACATTAAGTAGGAATTTGCTTCAGTTTCACTTCTTTTATTTAAAACTGACTTTTTTATATTGCTAACACTGTTGCCACGTACGGGACAATTGTATTTGGTGTACTTGATTGTGACATCGATGTAACAGACATATGTTTGTTATTGTACAACGCAGGCTTTCACGGCCGATGTCAATTATGTGAACTGAATCTTCGAGGCTGTAAGGCAATGGGATTCTTCTCCTTCATCTTTCCAGACGTTTCAATCACAATTGCGGTGGAGATCATCAGTGGTGTGCTCGCCATAATCTTCTAGGAAGCCAAGCAGTGACTGACCAAACGTCTGAGAAGATGAAGGAGAAGAATTCTATTGGACCAGAGCCTTACAGCCCGAAAGACCCAGTTCTCACATGTTTATGTATTATTGTTAATTCATATGGTCACTAGGAGCAGTGTTTACTGGGTTTGTGGGTCGTGTTCTACGGGCTCCTTCTCAGACGTTTCGTCTACACACATTCGCTGTCGAGACCTCTGATAGAAAATGTCCACCTCGTCACTGCCATTGAAGATGTCTAAAACACCAGAGAACGCGACAGATCTTGAGCATAATAAATTACCATACATATATTATGTCTCATCGTGTGGTAATTCATCTACTAGCCTCCTCTCCCAGTCCTGTTGAGTATTAATCAATAAAACAGCCGAATATCACCCTGAGAAATGTTGTCACTGGAGCCAAACAACTACATATCAAATTGCTTCATAATTTGGCGCCCAGCATGGTTGCCACGCAAAACCATTCTAAAGCATATGCATGTAAAGGATTCAATCTTTAATTACCACATTGTTGTGGGTTCCCTTTCTAAAGACGCTTTACTTCATGTTCACACCAATTGTTGCTTGAATATATGCTATAGCCTGAAAAAAGAAATCTCTAAAATATCAACAAAGAATTAAAAATAAGTTATATATACAGAATCAAAATGACTCATTTGAGCGTATTTGGAAAATCGCTTCACGATGGGAAAAATAATCGGTTTACAACTATTAGCTTTTGTGTATATTAAATATAGAAATGAAATTGAATATTTCGACGGGTCAAATTGATCCATTTGGCCCTCTATGTTATAAAATAACTAATACAGAAACATTTCGCTATGTTTTTTTGCGAGAAAAGAACTTTACTAAAATCACAAAGTAGAGGCATATTAGAGATCCCAAGAGCAAATATGCCACATTATTCTTTCACTAAACAGAGTGTAGGAATTTTGCCATATCATCTGAAATAAATGCATGGTATTAACGCTTTCAGCTAACCAGTTTTTAGCCACCCTATCGTAGAGTGGGTGTCAAGGATTAGTGTGGACAAAGCCACCCGCTGTCGCGTGCACACTTAACCTTCACACGCACACACAAACACACAATTGGTGTACACGCCCTACGTCACTTGTCACATCACGAAGTTAAAAGTCACTGCTTCTTAGGCCTTATTAAATCTCTGATGGAGAGACAGCTGCATATCTCCCTTGGATCACGAAACTAATTTTGTGTTGAGTAATAGTTACTTGAAGATATCGCAGAGTGGTGAATCGTCAGTTACCCTTATGACCAGCTAAGTTGACCGCCTCTGGTTCGAAACACTCCGTTTCTCAGATATACTCCCATTTAATTATAACGACCTAAGTTCATGAAAAGCATGCGTCTTCCGTACTTGATACAATTTTCGGGATATTACATTTTCAAGACCATGGAGCAGTTATGAAGAACGAAGTAATTTTCTTTTACGTGAGATGTTCGACAAGAACTGATGCTGCTCGATATGTGTTCTTTGAAACCCGACCACAACAATTTGACCCAAGTTTTCGAAGTTAGGGGTCTCCAATTATTCATAAACGTTGAGCCAATGGTAAAACTTTTAAAAAGGTGGTAATTTCAGTTCTTTGTTACGTTAAAACATTAATGACGTAATAAACTGTAAATTGCATCACTTTCATTTAAGAATACCATAGAGTAATGGTTTTCAAAGGCCATTCCAGAGAATTCAGCAAGGATTAGAGTGTTGTTAACAGAATTATTCTTGAATGTATATAAACAACATGATTTACGAGAAAACAAAAGGTGTTTTGTATTTATTAGACTTCAGCAAAATAAAATCAAATTTAAGGTGGATTGTTAGTTCCTGAGAAGGAAAGAATATTTATTTATACGTACAGTCAAAATTTCCTTTGCAATAACAAGTAGCTTTCGAACAGCGAACTTGTAGGCTGGGGCTCGGCTGCCTTTATATCCCAGATTTTCCCGGACTATCAAAGAAGACGATGAAAACACCTTTCACAATTTACTTGTGTGAAAAATCATTCTGTGCATTCATTTATCCAAAACAACTATGGAAGCAGCTTGGGAATTGTAGAATCAAAACTCAGAATACAATTGGTTTCTAATAAGCCCGGTATATGACAGTTAGACCAACTATATTTTCCAGACCCCAATACGGAAAAAATGGCTGCTGAAATGTCTCTATTACTTCCAATAGCAAATGCCGAGCTTTTACCCAGTATTGTATTTACAAGATGACATTATTTATCATTAGAAAATATTTCCATGGTTTTTAGAATCCAATTTTGTTTATAATCAATATTTTTCATATGTAAAAGAAACATAAAATAACATAAATTAAAATTTTTCCACAAGTAAGCACAACGCTTTATAAAATACACGAACTCCCAAATAACTGGACACCTTAAAACTAATGGACATAGGTGGGACATCATCATATTTATCATCTTCTATTTTAAGTACCTTCCTCGGTAGTAGTTATAAACGGGCGTACCTGTTTTGTCTTATCCTAACTTGCAAAGGAGTTGAAACATAATATCCTGTTCACACCATTCATTAAAACTCTCTTCATCCGACTCCAAGATCCGCTTCATACGTTCTTCCGGATTTTTCCTTTTCATCAACCCTCGCTGTTACATAAGATAGCAGATTAAAGAAAATTGCACAAAGAAAATGTTCTTTCTAACCATAAATTTTAGTACGAAATGTTTAATATACACTACAGTTTCATCATTAACTTCAAAACTTGCACTCTTTACCTACTCCTCCTTTAATTACTATTATTTAGGAAATGCAAATATAGTATTGTGGCGTGCACTGTCATAATTGAGACATGCAAGTGTAACCCATGTTGTAGTAAACACTTTCTATTACACAATACCTGGTATGATTTAACTAAATAAATGTTAATCTAATAAAAACAAAATAAGTAACATGCTATTATTAATTTACTTCCAACCATAAACCGCTGTAATAACTGCACATTAATAAAGTGTTGTAACTAACACACGAATCACGTACTCCACCATTTTGTCTACTGTGGATACCTACCTTGGGAAAGTGATGACAGCTTCATCCCTCTCATTTAGGAATTAGCAGTAATGGGTAATATTATGTCATTACATTATTGTTGTCCTTTTATGCATTTTATACAGTTAGTCCATAAAAAATTGGATAGCAAAATTCCTTCTAAAATTTACTCATTCACAATGATAATAAAATAAATTTTATTCATTTACTGCTATGATAACCAATAGGTAGACAAATGAAAATATTGCCCATATTTATTCACCGTTTATAGTTCGTTTATACATACCAAGAATTGTTAGCAGTATATACAATAGTGATGACTTGGATATTTCGCGATATTGTATTCTCAGTGCGTGTGTCACTTGACTCTTCTTTCATAAACAATGAATAAATAATCAAAACAGAAAATAAGATTAAAAAAAAATGTTTACCCACCCTGATGAATGCCTATTCTACTTAATTACCGCTTACTATTCAATATCAAATACAGGAATGTAATATATATTTTGAAAAGAAAAAGAACATCTTTATTAGGTTAAGGTTTTAATTAACGAATTCATAACTTTCCTGTTTACAAAGTTGATTGCCAAACACGGTTTAGCTGCAGTGATGGATTCATTGAGAACTACAGCCAATTCGGAGCTGGATTTTAGGAGCAAGAACATCAAAGGTGCCAACACTGTGTCTACTGCATACACTGTGATTTTTTTAAATTGTAGATAACTTTAAATGTGCATTGTTGTTTCAATTATTTAAAAATGCTATGCTTTTGTTGCACCAATAAACTTGTTGGTGTGTTATAATTTTTTACATAAATATTTTTTCTGTCTACATTATCTTACCTATAAACCGTAGAAATAAAAACAGTTTAATTATTCTACACTTTTCCATTATTATCGAATTTCCAAGGAATGAAACTACGGTCGGTATCGTGAAAAATGTACTATTTTTGCTATTTTATTATTATTATTATTATTATTATTATTATTATTATTATTATTATTATTATTTAACGAATTTCAAAGAAATTTGACCTATTGCGGTTTTACCCATGGAAAGATTTTTAATAATCTGCATCGATCGTACTTACTAGGCAACTACAATTAAAAAAAATACAAATTTATCTAAAAATATATCCGTTCTCTCTCTAGTGGTCGCAAGTTATGTTTTTATCAACGAAACTAGACATATAACTATCAATTAAGAAACAATTCTTCCATTTCGTTAGCCAACAAAATTGGACCATTGGGATAGGGGTTTACCTAAAGCGAAAATTAAAAAATCCCTCAAGCGGCTGCAAATTTCGTTCAACGAAACTGTAGATTTCTTTAAAACAAACTGATAAAAGTACTTTACGAAAATCATTGGAGTGAGCTTATATCTGAAAAGGAGTGGGGTTAAAGCGAAATTTTAAAATTGCTCTAGCGGCCGCAATTTTAAATTTTTAAAGTAAACTCGGTATATGACTTGAAATAAAATAAGAAGAAAATAGAATCCGAAAATCATTGAAATCGGACAATTAGCAAGGAGGGGGGTTACCTGAAATTTAAAAATCTCTTTAGCGGCATTAATATTCTTTTTTTTCGTAAGGAAATTCCGTATATAGTATTTAAATAAAATAAGAAATATAATTTCTGAAATTCATGGAAATCGGATCATTAGGAGTGGGCGTTTATCTGAAACCCAAAATTTAAAAATCGCTCTAGCGCCACCATTATTTGCCTATTCACAAAAAAAATCGGTATATATAATTTAAATAAAATAAGAAAAATAATTTCCGAAAATTAGAGAAATTGGGCCATTAGAAGTAGGGGGTATACAGGAAAATCTAAATTTTAAATATGCTTTTTCGTTTAATGCTTCCTATATTGTTTTAAAATAAAAGGACAGTTTAATTCAGCATAAAAACTGTATTTATAACGATACATATGTTTTATATTTATTAAATGCACCGCCGTGGACAGTAAGTGTGAAATATTTATTTAATATGCGTGTGAAAATTATATTTTTATGCAAAGCGCTCTGTAATAACCTCCAGAAAAGATTTCAAATTTTTACTACAAAAACATTTAAATTAAATTTCAAAGCCAATGAAAATTAAGTAATTTTCGATTGATTTATTTGCTTAGTACATTGTAGTTGTTTTTAAATAGTAGCAGGTTTTTGTTTTATTGAAACATAAGAAGATCTTCTTAAATACGCAATGTAACTCCAAACTTTCTGTCATTTTAGTGAATGTAAAGATGATACCAAGAGCTCATAAGGGCTCATAAAAATGGCTACATTTAAAAATATTTGAAAATAGTCGCATAGTATAGCTTTGTTTATTACTGGTAATATATTTCAATTAAGTAATTGTATACCATTTATTTTTGTGGTTTAACCTCAATGATAATGATGATAATTCTAAAAATGTAGTTTTTCTTTTGTAATACTTATAGCTTGCAAGAATGCTAATTTTGTTCCCCTAATACCACACAGTAATGCCATAACTTATTTCATTTCATTATTTAGTAAGGCCTAATTTGGATTTTATATTAATTTTTATTAAAAGTTACTCAACTCGGCGAGAAATTCACTTAGTTTACGCAGATTGATTTTAATGAAAGTCAACTATCTCTTAGGTGAGATTTCTTTTGTTACGGTCTGCAATTTTTCTTTTAATATTCTCTGTTATATTTATAGTATATTTTATCTTAGAAGAAGATTAATGTCATTATAGTTCTTGTTACCTATTTTAATGACTTATGAAGAAAATTCTGAAGTTAATTTTTTGTATATCCAGAGAAATGACTCAAAAGGAACTACTATGGAAAAACAATTCTCAGAGTGAAGCAAATGAAATGATTATGTTAAAGCAGTTATAAAAACTACATAAATCATGATGAAAGAGGACACAGAGCCAACAACGATTATGACTTTAATATTAAAATCTAACAAAGCGGTACAATTATGACGAGCTGGTTGCGCTGGTGCTAGCGGCTGATGTCATAGGGTGATAAAGAACACACAAAGTCTTAGAAAAGTTTCCCAGAAATTGTCATTCAATACCCAACTACTGGATCCAGGTAATATTATTGAATTACTTTCTTTCCCAGTAATCTCAAAACACATTCAAAGTTCATGTTTAAATCAACGCCCATTAACAACCTTTGTCAATTCGCCGCAAATACAGACCCCTTCTAGATAACGTTCCGTTAATTATACCCACGCCGAGCTCTTCATACATTTAGGAGCTGCCGAAGAGATTCCCATTTTTATCTTGAGTGCATGTCTACAGGCGCCAAAAAACCAAGGAAACCCTTTAAAATGAAGATTCAATTAAAAATAATCTGAAGCATTAGTGCGCTTCCAAGTGACTGGGTCGTTGACCTACAGGGCAGTATAGCCACTTACTATTATTGTAGACCAGCGTTTCCAAACATTTCTGAAACACAGAATCTCCCAACGTATTTTTCCATAACTCGAGCTCTTTACACGTTTGCTTTTCTGTTTCTTTTTTCTTTCTTTGGGGCTTACACTCCAACATTTGATAAATATAAAACCTAACCATTTCCTAGAGCCAGTTTTTTTTAATGTTATATAATAACAAAAAAAAACTCTATTTGAAAAGTAACAAGCTTCATCAAAGTTCATCACGAATATTTAAAAGACTCCTGTACTTTAAAACAAGCAGTAAACAAAATCGTTAAATGCACGCTTGCAATTTGTTTATTCCACCACAAATGAGAAAGTACACAAACTCCCTGTAGCAACAGAATCTTCTGTTTTTGTACTACGTTTTTACTTTCACACTATTACTTTCTGTTCTTTATATGTAAATAGTAATATTTAATGCTCTTTTAGCAAATTCCAAAGGAATGAAGCTATTGCAGCCCTACCCGTAAAATAGCTATTACTATTGTTATTATTATTACTATTATTATTATTATTATCATCATTTTAAGCGAATTCTAAAAGAATGTAAGCTATTGCAACTGTACTTATAGAATGCGTTTTGAATAATCTTGCCAAATCCCTATCGATCGTACCTACTAGGCACCGAAAAAGATAAAAAGTATATAAATATATATATATTATACATAATATGCCTATGTTTTAACGCTCTAGTGGTTGCAATTTTTATTTTTTCTCAACGAAACTCGACATATAACTATCAATTAACCAACAATTTGTCCAGTTCGTTAACCACAAAAATTGGACCATTAGGAGTGGGGGTTAACCTATAGAAAATATTTTTTTAAAAGTTGAAAAATAGATCTAGCGGCAGAATTTTGTATCTTATCTAAGCAAAAACCTGTGGGTTTTTTAAAATAAATTCATAAAAATTTTCCCCGATAATCAGGGCAATCGAGCCATAAGGAGTGGGGGTATATTTGAAAAACTAGTGAAGGTTAAAGCGAAATTAAAAATATTGCTCTAGCGGCTGTAATTTAATGATTTACAGGAAATTCGGTATATTTCGTTGAAATAAATTAAGAAAAATAGTTTCTGAAAATCAGTGAAATCTGTTAGGAAGAGGGGTTTTACCTGAAACCCCAAACTAAAAAATTCCTCTATGGTATTAACATTTGTTTTTTCATAACGGAACTCCTTATATACCGTTTAAATATCATAAAGAATACAGTTTCTGAAAATCAGGGAAACAGAGCCATTAGAAGTGGGGGTTTACGTGGAACCCAAAATTTAAGAATAGTTCTAGTGGTACCAATATTTATTTTTTCGCAACAAAATTCGAAATATACTATTTAAATAAATGAAAGAAATAGTTCTGGAAAATTAGGGAAATTAATTGAACCATTATGTTGGAGTATACTAAACTTAAAAAGCACTCTTGCGTTATTCTCTATATTGTTTTAAAATGAAAGGAAAATGAATTCACCATATAAATTGTATTTATAAGGATGCATGTATTTAATATTTAACAAAAGTACCGTTTAGAAAATAGCAAATGAGAAATATTAATATAATATGTTGAGAATTATATTTGTATGTAAGAGCGCTCTATAATAACCTCCAGAAAACGTTTGGTTTAGAAGTTTTACTACAGTAACATTTAAATGAAATTTCAAAGTCAATGAAAAGCCATGTAATTTTCGATTGTTTTTATTTGCTTTGTACATTGCAATTGTTTATGAATAGTAACATGTTTTGTTTTATTTAACATATGAACATATTCATAAATATGCAATTTAACTCCAAACTTTCTTTTATTTCTTTGTTTTAGTGAATGTAAAGATGATATCAAGGGTTCATTTTATAAACATAGTTACGTTTAAAAAGTTTAAAACTACTCACACAATATAGCTTTGTCTATCAGTAGTCACATATTTCATTTAATAATAATGGTAATTCTAAAAATGCTGTTTTTCTTTTGTAATAGAAGGTTTAGGTTGCAGAATTCTAATTTTATTCCCATAATACCACACAGTAATGGCATAACTTATTTAATTTCATTAATAATGAGACTTAATTTGGATTTTATACTCAATTTTATTAAAGTTATTCGCTTAGTTTACGCAGCTCCTGTGCGACGCTCTTTTTTTTCTTTTAAACATTGTTGTTACTATTGCAGCGATTTATAATTCTTTTATAATTCTCTTGTAATCCAAAGCAAGCACATTAGAGCCTGTTGATAATAATCATGAAATAATCGCAGGTCAAGTGTTGACAATGTTAAAATTAACATTTCAGCAAATTGCTGTTTTGTTTTCTGTTTGATAATAATTAGAAATGTACTCGTTCTAGCTAAATTGTTCTTAAATACTCTGTACAATGCTGATACACAATGGTTATTGTGCTATTTTGACTTATACAGAGTGTTTCGAAAGATTGTTGACAATGATATTCTTTAGGCTTTCATGGCCGGTGATTTTTATTATTATTATTATTATTATTATTATTATTATTATTATTAAAAGTGATAATTACTGGGTTATTTTGCCGTAGTCAAATAATTTCGCTGACGCTATGATCGGCATTTTCAGTGAGCTGAAATTGACTGAGAGGGAAAGGCACAGGACCGCTAGACGCGAGAGGGGGTAGAAGTATTGAGAGAGTTGCTTGTAAACCAGTAACAAGTCTTGCTTATTTGAAAACCTCTGTCTTTGGTTATATTACTGGATGCTGATTTTATTCTAAGGCCTCTCCTCTAGCCAGATTAAAATATCCTATTGTTGTTGCAATTATTCTTGCTTGCAAATATTATTCCATGACTGTTTTGAATGGTATGTTCCGCAATCGTATATTTTTCTGACTGATTAAGGAGTAAATATCGCTTTTATTTCACGAGCTGAGTTTTAATGGATCTTCCAGTCATACCAATGAACGTTTTCACATTCGCATGATACTTTATATATTCCTGTGGAGCTCAGAGGATTTCTTGGGTCTTTCACGGAAAGCAGTTTTTTACCAAGTTTTGCTGTGGTGTAGAAAATGGTTTTTATGTTCTTCTTTCTCAAAACTCGAGCAATACATAATATGATGCCTTTTATAAATAGCAAGAATTCTTTGATTTTTTATTCGTGATTTATCATAGAAGTGATTTTTAAGGTTTCAAGGATCGATTGACTCCATTCTTGCGGTAGACTGGAGTTCGTTTAGTTCAAATGTTAGTCTCTCAACTTCGGTAATATTTTTAGCTCGGCGGTACAATGATTAATTAGATTTCTTTTTGAGTTAGGTGGTGGTTGAATTGTGTATTAAGATATCTATCAGTAAACGTAGGTTTTCTGTAAACCTCGCCTCGTAGAACGCCAGATACCTTTAGTCGAAGTATGCCGTTATTTGCTATTTGCATAGTAAATGCTAATCCAGTGCACTATTTCCGCTACATAGGTAATACCTTAGTAATCTGGCGACATATAAAAAGTAATTGCAATAACAACAACGGGGAATTTTAACCTAGCTAGAAGAGAGGTCTTAGAAATAGAGCAGCATCCAGATAATATAAACAAAGACAGAAGTTTTGAAATAAACAAGCCTTGTTACTGATTAACAAACAACGTCTGCGCCACAACTCTCTCAACACTCCTACCCCGTCTTATTTCTGTTCTGCACCTCTGCATCTCCAGACACTTTCAGTCCACTGATGATGGCTATCGTTTTAAAATTTATTTAAAAAACGACTACAGCAGAATAGCCCGGTAAAGATAAGTTTCAATAACGACTGTTGACAACTTGAGCCTATTGAATGATGGAAACATATTAACGTTTAAATATATGCTTCGAAGTAAGACAGTAAAGCCTATGAATATTATTGCTAATAAATTATAATAGAGATGAAATTAATGAATGTAGCGTTAGCAATGATCTGTAAATTGGCGACTACTTCATTAAAAAAAATCTGCGTTGCCGAAAAAATTTTAAACAACCCCAACGTCCCACCCCTACTGAAATATAAATATGATGTATATGTTGTAAACTTAAGCATCATATTTTGTGCATTTTATTAGTAATGTAGATATTATATATGTGTGCATGTGTAACTTTAATTTGTTAAATTGTATGTCATGAAAAGAGAAAGTTCTCTGGAGTAACTGTCTACCTCGCCCAGTCAGAAACGGGGCAAAGCCAAGAAGGCTAAAACCACTATACAAAGGAAGGGGGCAAGTGTTTTGCCACTTCTTAAAAGCTCTTCCGTTGGCGAGGGTTAATAAAGTCCAGGCCTTCGAACACGTTAGGGCAATGAATCCGCCAGCCATTTGTACAGTTAACTTTAAATCAATCAATGTAAATAAATGTTTTAAACTTTCAAATAGTAGTAGCATGCGTTGGCGGGTGAATTTGAACTAGCCAATAGTAGATATATATTTTGAATTTTTAAAGCAAGGCGCAAAACCTACGCGTGCTTGTGTAACCCCCTTTTGGCTTGGTGAAGCCAACGTTTATTTAACTTGAATCAAATATATAAGGAGGCATTTGCTCTGCCGAGACACTCAGTTCCGATACATCAGAAGTTCAGTTCTCATAAGTAATTGACATACTCACTTCAGTAGGATAGATCAATTCATCAGTTTTCAGTTCGCGTCAGTCGGATAGATCAGTTTTGAGTTTATCAGTTGACATACGCAGTTCATAAGTACAGCGTAAATAGTCAGATAATCAGATTCAAGTTGTCTTCTTGAAGTCACGACATTTAAATTTAAATTCTGTCATACGCAGAACACCAGAGGACGCGAAAGATCTTGCGCACAATAAATAACCATATTTTTCAGATCTATTCATCGTGTAATTATTTACAGTTGATATCCTCTCATAGTTCTATTGAGCACGAGTCACAAAATAGCGGAACAAACCCTTGAGATATTGTTGTCGTGAAGCGTGGTCAACAACACCTAAGCGATCAATAGTCTATTAACGATATGCCGCTACAAAATATGGCGATTAGCAACTAAATCGCTTGATAATTGGCGACATACCTGACTGCATCGACCAAACCGCTTCATAATTGGTGTTCCAACCCGGGGCACTCAGCAGGAGCATACTAAACCGCTTCAACTTTCTAGAATTTCTCAAATAATGCACGTATAAACCGGACCTTGTTAAATAATGAAGGCATTCTGATTACATATTAAACAATTCTTATAGGCCAATTCAATGCCTCTTTCCAATTACGTCATGCCTTATACTGGCCCAGGATTACTTCGAAGAAAACGAATTCCTATTCCAGAGCTTCAAAGTATGTTCCCCTACATATTCCTTAAATTTTATAGTAACTTTTTAATCACTGTGTATAGAAGAAGTGCCGGTTTCGTTATTAACATGAATTATATTAAACAGTACATTTTGTCAGTGATATACTAATATTCTTTAAATATTGTTTTATAACACATAAAGAAATAATTCGTGCTTAAGTTATGGAGGTCGGTACAAAAATTCACGACATGACATATGCTGTAAAAATGTACTGCACAACTGCTTACAGATATGGCACAGAACCAGGGGACAAATGTTCAATTCAGTGACATCGCTAATTGGTGCCGTCAGCGCACATGTGGTGGGAATCAAGTAAAGATGGACGGGAAACTGTCACATTTTAACAGAATATGACGACTTTGTTCCTTGTGTTAGGTCCTCTTTAGTTACTACTTGGCAAATTGTTCAAGTATGTGACTTTACGTTTCATTGTACTATCTGATAATATACAATATGAATGATGCTGCTCAAGAAACAGCAAATGCAGTTCATACATCAAGGATTGTAAATACTGCAATTTCAGGAAATGCATAGTTAATAATGTACGGACTTTTAGGTTTTTGCCTATTTTGTTTCTTGCTTCCAAATTAAGATTTCCTTGCGCGTTTTCTGAATCATAATCTTAACAATCCTATAATTAAAAATCATTTTAAAAGCAGATACCATAAATAGTGGAAACTGAAGGCAGTTCCAACATCTCCTTGCGTGACATGGGTTTTAAAGTGCATCTGTGTTGATTAAACGTCACTCCAGTTGCTGCTCTCGGCTTTTGGCTGCCCCGCTCACTTCGACTACACTGTAGTCCGGCTGACTGTAAGCATTGTATTATCGGCCCATATAGCCCCTGCCGCCCTATCTGTCACCAGATAAATGGATAACCCGATGTAAAAGTTAGGAAAATCGTTTTCTAACTTGTGAATTGAAGGAACAATTATTACATATGTTCTGTGACTCCTCGAGAAATAACGTTGAAACTATGTTTCTAGAGAACATAAGTGAGCAACAAAATGGTTGTATCTAAGAAATACAAACTGTTTAGTTTTCAAACTCGGAACTAAAAGATAGTGCAAAAGTGGTTCAAGAGATTTAAAGACACATGAATCCCTAGAAGATATTTCAGGAGAGAGGTGCCGAAATAGGCAATGATGGGAACTGAGTTTATTATGACATGTAAATAATATGTCCAAATGTTTCACGCACTGATGATGGAATTCGCATAAGCCTGAGATTTACTAATTCAAGAAGACTCATTATTGACTGTGCTGTAAACGCCTGGTAACTAGCGACCTCAAATGAATAAGATTTCCAGTTCAGGGAGAAACTATCATCGCTCAGATCACCTAAACCGAGTCAACGAAACTCTTCATGAGAAGCAACCTAGGTTATAGATAAGTGTAAAGCTATTACGATCCATGCATGAGTTTTCGGCCTAACAAAGAAGGGCAGCTTCATTGTTGCGATGCTCATGCTATCTGATATCCAGGTGTTTCAGGAATGGCCACGCCATTCCTTTCCTTGGAAAAGCTCATTTACATTCGGCGTGTTGATTTTCAAAATTGAAAACAGAGGTTGATCAAATTTTTAATTAAAAAGAACTTTCACCTAGTGATATGAAACAGCGTCATGAAGACGAGTAAGGGGAAGTTTCTCCTCATATTTTACTGTAAACTAGTGATGAAAATGTTTTCATTTGGGCTAAAAGAGCTTTGAAGATACCCTTTTGATGGTAGCCGGCAGATGAGTTGACCAAAAAAAAAACTCCCTTGTCGAGGAGGAAGCTCTGAGGGACATGCGTCTGAAGGCAAAATAAATAACTGCAACTTGGGGACTTTCCACAAAATTTGAATGTGCATAAGGTCAGTGCAAGTGCGTGCCCAGAATTCTTTAAGCAATTCAAATGCAAGTGCACGTGGAATGTTGTCAGAAGATTTTGAATCTTTGCCGTGGTAACGAGAGGATAGTATTGGAATGCATCATCATAGCGCACGTCACTGTGGTCTTTTGCTATGAACCTCTTTAAAAAAATTGATACTGGAGCGGCAGAAATAGGATGAAGTACCCCCTAAAACGCCCAATTCCAAAGTCCACAATAAATTCAAGGCGAAAAGTTTTGAGACTGCAGAGGTATTCTGATGATAAACTCCAAAGCAATGAAGAGAACAGTCAGTCGGAGGTACTGTGCTGAGATACTGCATCAATTGTACAGTGTCATAAAGGAAAAGAGTGCAATGCTGAATCGAGAAAAGAGTGCAATGCTGAATCGAGTTGTCAGCTGCACTATAAAGTACCAGTTCACACGCCTGCTTTAAACACACGTGACTTCCACCTTACAGCCCTAAATTTGTCTCCTTGCGATATTTTAAAAACGGATTTCTGACCTTTGAGGCAGAGATTCACGAATTATAAGTTGATCATTACCTAACATGGTCAGGACGGAAATTTATGGATCGCACCTCTATAAATCTCTCACCAATCTTATTCTTGTAGACTTATCTGGATAGTTCCATTATAATGTGATACATAACGTTAATATCTTCATCCTATATAAAGACCGGCTACTTTACCGGAGTGGTATTCAGTTTCACTGAAGAAGTGGAACGATTGTCATTTAGAATGTTTTCTTTAATAAATTTGACCTTTAAGGTTTCAAAAAGTGTGTAAAGCTTTTACAAAACACTTAAAGAATGTTCTTGGTCAACTAATGTAATTATACATTACCTTTAAAGTTATATTAGCATTACAATCTATTTTTTTTAGTGTTATCTTGAATTCATTTCTAAATATTATTCATTTCAGAAGCATTTGCGATGCACAATTTATTCATCCTAATATTTTGAATCTAAGATGCAAGTTGAAAGAGACAAAGACATTTGCGTGAGAGCTTTAAGCATCTTGTGTAAGAAAGGTTCTAATGGAGGGATGAGGTTCGCTCTACAACAATTCGTCAGAAGATGAGGGCGAGTCCACTGTGATGGTGGACAGAGATAAAACAACCCCTCTGGTACAAGCTGCTACTCACGTCAGTACTGATCTCGGTACAGGAGTCCTCTATCTAATTAAGAGTTATAACGTGAACTGTGCGATGCACGGAGCTCATTTGAATACTTCAACTGGAGCATGGCCCGGAGTGTAACAGACGCGCAGAGATGACGGAGGTGAAAGGGAGGTGATGGAGAACAGCAAACACCTGTAACAATTTGAGCGTTAACCGCACCTTCTTAACACCAAACACAGCGTCTAACTACATACGAAATACCTTCAACAAATAGTTAAACCTGAATTAAAAAATGAATATTTTTATATTTTATATGTTTCTACAATTAAAGAAATAGTCATGAATTTTTTAATTAAGAATTAAATTTAGTTGAAATTCCGGTCACCTATAAATAGTACACAACTGTTTAAAAGAAACATACTATCAAGACATGATAAATAAATTAAGTTTTTATGTCCGCAACAGTACATTAGATATTAAATGTCTGTTCCCTAAATGGTGTTTCGGATTTAATTCTTAATTGGAAAAGTCGACTGCGAGTCTTTCAGAGAGTTTTCCCTAAAAGTTGAATAGAGTCAGCTTTAGACAGCAAGGAACTAAATTACTTTCATTATCACAAGAGGGTCTGAGATTACTAGTAAATTCAGAAGATAGTAATAGAATTTATCTTGAAAGCTCAGACCCTCGAGCTTTATTAGGACTATTTCAATAATAAAATAAGAATTTAAATATAATTCCTTTAAACTTGGCTTACAATATTGTAATAATTGTATATTTGTACTTAACTTTTTCAAGCAATCTTGCTACAGAAGAATGCCCATTGTCAGTAATGCCAATAGAGAAGAGCAAAAGACAGGTTTAGGACTAATTCATGAATAGAATAACAATAAAAGTAGATGCATATATTTTAAATTCGCGCACAAAATATTAACACTTGTTATACTTGTGAATATCTATTCTATTCAATAACTGTGAGACTGAAATGGTCAAAATTTGATTATTACAATCTCTACCGTTCAATATTCTAATACCAACTGAGAAAAACAAAAATAAAATAAAATAAAAGATAACATATGGTGTATCTATTTTTCTTTGTATTCTTTGGTTTCGAATTTCTAATGATTAGATCAATTTGCACATTTGAGCATCACCAAAACGATTTGAAGAACCCTCCATTTTGCGTTATAATTGTCGATTGTGCATGCTTTTGTTGCTATCAATAGCTCCCCTCCGCCCCTAGCAAAAATTGTCAGTGATGCGTGTTTAGGAATTATATAATGGAGGTATACAGTTGGCTACAATGACCACAAGACAAGCGCTCATCACGTGATAAAACGGATTTAGTAATTTTTTTTATATAATTTCACTCCGTAATCCGGCAGTGATTGGCCAAATTTGTTTCGTTTCATTGGTCGATTTTAAGATGACGTCACATAAGTGAAATAGTCACATATAATATATACCTCAAACACAAAGAATATCATGCCAATCAAAAGCCACTACTTTCTATTCAGACGTGAAGGTTTCCTCAGCCTGGCAAGAGTGTAGCCGATTTCTGAGGTTGGTATGTCTGAAAGGCGCGGCTACGTTATTTCATGAATAACTACCCGGGGGTGGATAATAGATAATAATTCGACCGAAGAGCTCAGATCATTCATCTTAAGTCCTGAAGGAAAACTACTGAAAAAACCCTAGTCAAAAATTGACCGCATCGGGATTCGAACCCCTGCCCGCAGTATAGGAAATACTAATATTGTCACTAGGTCATGACAGCGATATAAGTACAAATAATTACAGACAGAAAATAAAGACTAATTTTAGCATTTAATTTGCTTAATTTAAAGCCAATTGTTTAATCCAACCAGCAACATGCCTTATTTGTTACAAATTTTCGTATAAAGATGGAAAAATTAAAATAATAATATTAATATTTAGCATCTAATACATTTGTTACAGAAAAGTTCACAAAAACAAAGGAGTTTTTTTTTCTAAATATAACATTTAAGGTTAAAAAACACTGTCCCTACCCAAAAATCTAATAAAATATGTAGAATTTATTTGAATGTTAGTTTTGAGGAGATTTTGAAAAAAAAAACATTTGGAAAAAGTGCCCTATAAGTTTACTATATTATGTTTACTAAAGACGCTCAAAGAATAACAATCTGTCCTGGCCGTTTAGTGGTTTACTTTCCTCGTTCAAAGGATCCATGTTTTTTTTAATGCAGTAACATAATTATTAGTATGACTTCCATTGGATGGGATGTAAGGCGTTGATCTCTTGTCACGTATTTGCGACACACAAAAGAAACACAAGCCTGAAAGAAGAAGCCTCTGAGTTAAATCTATAGACCACTTAACACCCTGCGTTGAATGAGAAGTGGATGAATTAATGACCAAAGATGTAAGAGAAATCTTAAATTATCCTGATAAAAATAATAATAACAATAATAACCCAAATATTAACTTACCGCAAGGTAAACCAAAATACACACTTTATTTAGTTAAATTAAACGTAATAGTGTAATGTGTTGAACATAATAATATTATTTTTCTGTTCTCCGTATGCTGATGGTATTGGAATCTCTTTAAAAGTGGTTACTGTTAATGCAGAATAAACCAGTAAACGTATCTCATTAATGGCGTCAGTTATCATTTAATTGTACTAAAAATAATTATGTATGTATATTTTTGAGGCAGGATAACAGGTGGACTACAAGATCTTCATATGGGACCCCCGGATACGATTAAGGACTCAAGGCGGACCCAGAAGAAGATGGACAGACCTCTTCAAGGAACATGCAGGTCCAGATTGATCAAGAGTAGCTAAAGGAAGAGAAAAATGGAAAATTCTCGAGAAGCAACTTGTGCAGTAATAAACAGTGCAGTGAGAAATAGCGTAGCCAAAGCACAAATCAGAGTGTCTTAAACAGCATACGAACAACTAGCGTGGAATAGCTCACCCATTAGGAAAAATGAGCCCCCCCCCTTACTTGTTAGGAGGCTTTTGCCCTTTAAGAGACACAGTAGGCTTATCTTATTTTTATCTTTGAGACTTTCTTGCTACTGCAGTATAAAATAAGTTTTCTTTCTTCGATTTATCTAACCTCCTTTGTATCGTTGATAAAGTTTTTCCATCGTGTAATTATAGAATGATTATGAAAATTAAAAAATATTAATTACTTCTCCGGTAATTACTTAAGAAATACGTTCTGTTTTTTATATTTTGTGGCACTTATAAATTTCAAACAATTTATATTTTTATATTTAAATTAAGATTGTTCAACCATGTTATAGCTTTTCGTGTCTTTATTTCTAACTTTTCCTCGATTCTAATATATAGCACTTACCAACTTCTTAATATATGATTGGACGTTTAATATTCATTTCTATGGAAACATATAAGATTTATTAAAACAAAATGAAAGCAAAAGTTAATATTTATAACGATTTCCAAAAAAAAAAAAAAAAAAAAAAAGAATACCCTTGACCATATATAATTCAGGAGAAATCCATAAAAACCATTCGTTTCCTAAAGACCTGGGTATAAACTTTGCGTTCAAGGCAATCGGACACAGGGGTCTTCAAATTTGGTTGATGATTAATTCTGTAAAGATAATTTGAAACAAAATAGGCAGGAGTCGAACTCCACCCTACATTCCTTGTCGCCAGTTAGATGTCGCTTCCCCAAGTCGACCAGCACACCCCTTTCTCATTTCCATAACATTGCCGCTGTCGGCAACAAAATTCTGTTAGCCCATTCCAATAGTGGGATTGCTTCACTCAAGATAATTTCAGCTTGCACTGTTTAACATCATGAGCCCATTTCTATTTCCAGGCTTAAAATGGTCAAAAGCTTTGTGTCAACCTGTCTACATAGATTTTGTTATGTAATAATCAAGTCTAAAATGGGGTTTTCTGTTTCTGTTACCATCAGTTTTTGAAAGTTACATACTGAAAGTATTAGCAGCAAAAGAAAATTTATTACTGACAAATAAGAGCAACAAACCCTAAGCCTGCAGTCTGTAGAAAACTTACATTTCAGGATCTTCTGCAGATAGCGCACCAAATTATTAGGCTCCCTTTTGTGTTGTCCACATTAATTATACATAGAAAAAATGTAATATATTTGTTTTTTTGCAATTTACTTTGTCGTTAGGCCTTTGTTTAAACTTCGTACTTATTATCTTTATGTAGACTATAATTTCTAAACTGTGTTTAGTTAGCCTTTTTTCTTATTTAATTGACAACATATTCAATTGCATAAGGATACTAAATGCTAAGTAACAAATTACTACCAAAAAAGTTAATCGTGATAACTATTTTTGCAGATTTAAACACGGATGAATGTTTAAGGGATTTGTGAAGAAAAAAAAAAAAGACACGAGATGCAATGTAAAAGTACCCAGAGTACACATATAGCGCTGTGATGAACGAGCAGTGAGGTGAGTTGTGATTTTCATTTGATATTATGCCTGATGGTGTCATTCTGTCAACTTCGGAAGCTGTGCTGCATAAGTTTTTTCTTACTATGTACTTGGGCAATTTTCACATTTCACTATGGACTGCGAACAATATCAGAGAACTAACATTAAATTCTGCATCAAACTCGGCCAAACTGGAACGAAGATATTTGAAATGATCCGGCAGGTTTATAACAATAATGCAATGACTTGTACGAGTTGCTTTGAGTGACACTAATGCTTTCAAAATTACAGAACAAGAGGGGTCAGGGAGAAAATTAAATTAGACATCTTGTGCATGTAGATTGTCGGAGAACAATTCAGAGCATAGCTATCATCGATCTGAGGCATAGGGGGAGCATATTCGACGCAAAAGACCTGGAAACTGTCACGAGAGGCATTGCTTGCTCCCACTACAATATACCCGTGATGACTGTATATGCATAATCATCCTTTCCCACCCGCTATACTCACCAAACTTGACTCATTGCGACTTTTTCTCTTCCAGAAGATGAGTAGTAGTCATGAAGGATTGCCATTTTGATTTCATGAACGATATCAGAGATAACAGCGAATTCTTGACATATTTGGAGAACAGAGGTTGCAAGAAGCTTTCACAATGTATAAAAAGACACTAGGAGATGCGTGTGTTCTGCACAAGAGAACAATTTTGAACCAGATGAGGTGGCAACATTTAAATCAGGTATGTGCTTGGTTGTATATAGACTAATCTTGGTACTTTTTGATAGCAACCTAGTACTGTAATAAAGTGAAATGTATTTTTCCGCTTTTAATCTGTGCCGTTCTTGCGCACATCCTGCTTTTCATGATTGATAAATAAATTTGTATTTTTCCTTCTTATCCCCCCTCTCCTTTCTCTGTGCTATTATATATACATTCTAATTTTTTTTTTTTTTTTTTTTTTTTTTTTTTTTTTTTTTTTTTTTTTGCATATTGGTTGCAACGATTTGTAGTACCAAAAATTAGAGTTGCCGGCTGTGTCAGTTCACAAGACTCTTCTCTTGTTAAAACGCAGCGAACAGATTTACGGGTTAGTGTTTTATTAGGCTTTATAATTAGAAATTATTGCTGGGAAGTTCTTCACTGTGTGTATCCTGTGACCCAGGTATTATATATTAGAAAAGGTTTTAATTGTTAAGGCTATATTTACCTATCAGTTTGGCTCAAAGTGTTTTATAACATTCTGTTAAGAAATGTGCGCTGCTAGAACAAGTTGTTGAGTCATGATGCTTTTGTCAATGTTTTATATTGTTATTTCTTTTAAAATGCAAGTTTGCTTGCAAGTTGATTGTACAAAATCTTTCAACGTTCACCATATGAGTTTTTATGATTTAAAGTTTGCATTTAAGGGGAATCTGAAGAGGGCTCTAGCCCACCAATGTTGAATTACCCAAGTTGAGTTTTTCTGTGGCAAAAATATTAAGGTTATTACATTAAAATTTGGACAGCTTATTTTGACATATTTTATCTGAAGCAGAATTAATAAAATTTAAGAAATGGAAAAAAAAAAAGTATACATTTTCAATTTGAAGTCTGTTTTTTTTTTTTTAATACATAAAGTATCCATAACTCCTAAGTTATGAAATGCTTCTTAATAATTCGCTTTCACTACCTTCAATGTTATGTCTAGAAATACCACTGAAAGTTTTTTGGCAATTGATGCAGTAGTTGATCTTTTTTTCTACAGGTACATACATATGGTTAAATATATTTTTGAAAAAATTGCGATCAACGAAAAAAGTGTTAAAAACTCACTTATAGCTCCAGCACAGAAGCTAATGCATTCCTACGCCATAGTCATGATCTGTTCAGACCGTTTACACCTAAATAGCCAACAGTAAAAGCAACATTTTCTGTAACGAGTGGTAAAATCAGAACTTATTTATTCTTATATATAATTTGAAATGATTGGTATCAAAATCAGATTGTTTTACACTATGCAGTTATATTTTCAAATATTAAAGTACAAATTTTAGGTTACATATCAAAATAAAAAGTATATCACATAAATTATAACTGTCGAAAATGCATTGTAATTTATTTTTGAAAATGTCAAAAAATTCAAAATCCCCTTAAATGCATTAATCAAGTTGTAAATGTTTATGCATTATTGCTGCTGCATTTTCCTTCCTTATTGTACCCTAAATTAATATGTTGCTTTTCACGTTTTATTTTATTTTAAATATTAAATTCTTTCGCATGTGTAATGTATATAATTTTATTGTTAGTTAAATATTTATTGCTGAACCTTATGCACTTTTGTTATTCTTTTCTCGTACTATTGAGCTATCTTTCTATGGCCATATCCTTCGTAAAGTAAGAGCTTGCCATCATCAATGGGATCAGCTTTCAGATTATTGAGACATGGTGCATATTGACTGCTCATTAGTGTACATAATCACAGTCATTTGTTTTATCTTTACTAAACTATGTATATATATATATATATATATATATATATTCTAAGTATGTATTTTCCTATACAATTCTAGCTCCTTCAGTCGATCTGAGCGAATTTTTATTCAGAGACTCTTTAGAATTCTGCGCAAAATATAAGCTACCTCCAATATGTACGAACCACCTCACACAAATACCCATACGACCATTGCATGATTGTTCAGATATATTTCACTCTTCCAACACGTTAATTTTGTTGCAAATAATAAGCCAGAGCAATGCAGGGTAATCCTCAAAGTTTGCACATCTTATTTATTGACACAGACAAAACACGTGAATGCGCGCGCATACAAAAATGGAAGGTTATAGACATTTTGGAATAACCTTGCCATTCTATGGCTGGTTACTATTACTATGAATTCAAGTATATTTTAATATTCAATTCCAATCTTCCCTAAAGCGGAATAGAATTAAAATATACATTTATCCTCCATTAAAAAGTGTATCTTATTTCATTGTCTTGGAAATCAGTTCCTGGAATATAATTGTTTCTTGCAAGCAAACAAAAATTAATAATGACAAGCACAAAACTACACATAATGAGCAGATGCTAACAGACGCAAATAATATTCGTCAAGCATTTTGAGGCGCCAAGACTGCCCGCCTACATTCGCGTAACCTGGGCCATAAACCCAGCCATATTTAACGGCGGATCATTAACTGTCAATATCCAATGTAAACACAAAGCTGGCACTTAAATATGTTTTTTATTGTCCGTAAAACATAACCAACAAGCATCTCTTGGAAATTAGATACTGGTGTGGAATAACAACGGGTTTACTCCAGAGGAATCAATTTATTTTATTCATAAGCGGAAAATTAATAGGATAATAAACGAGGAAGTTTGAGATAATTCCTAATAATAGATATATTTGCGTTATTTGTTACTCAAACTTTTAGGTGTTAGTTTCAGATGCCCAGAAGTATGTTAAGTAACTCACCTGTTTTTCAAAATGTCCTCTAAGACAAAGATACTAGTATATCATTGTGTATCCAGCGGGGTGGCTACGCTGTAACGCTTGGGGTTCGCATTGGAGAGATCCAGGGTTCAAATCCTTTGTGACCGGCCGTCTTGACTTTAGATTTTTTTTTTTTTTTTTTTTTTTATGGTTTCCCTTGGTCGCTTAGGCGAATGTTGGGATGGGTCTTTGGGCCTTTCCTTTTCACGAATTATTTGTTTTAAGGTCGAAAGTTCCAGTCGAGGTGATCTGGTACTGTGTGCGGTGTGGCGGTGACTTGCTCTTTGGAGAGGTTTCTGCCCAGGCGTTTGGTACAGAAAAGGCCCTTCTGAGGGACTCCGCTGGCGTTGGGTTGTATTAGTAAACAATGTTAGGGGCCCCATCTATATCTGTGCCTCACCGTCTCTGGCAATGTCTCTCCAACCTCATCTCTCAACTTACCCCCGAGGTGCAATAACGGCCAGCCCCTGAGTAAGCTAAAATACAGAAAAGTGCTCCTCTGTTCCTTCCACTCCAATTCAAACCAATACCATGTAGCGAAAGATAGACCTCAATAGCAACACAGAAGGTGGTGGATTTATTTTCCACGTTTTAAAGTTATGTTATCGTCTATTATTAAATGTTTTATAATCAGTTATTCGATAAATTCTCTCCATATACACCTTTGGGACAGTGTGCTAACAATTTCACGCCCATTATGACAGCTTTAGAAATCTACTGTATAGACCTAACATAAATAAAAGAACTGTTATCTTAAGTGACTACAAAGCAGCACTACAAAGTATAACGAATTACAGCTATCCACCAGTTTACACTGTAAATGAAATAACAAAAGTATATCATACAATCCAGATCAGAAATACAGAAATAGTTTAACAATGGATCCCGAACCATGTGGGACTGAAGGGGAATGAGATTGCTCATACTTTAGCAAAAAAAAAAAAAAAAAAAAGATCCGCCATAAAATTAAATATTAAATTCTAAATTGAAACTCATAAAAAGATTAATAATGAACAAGAACAACAAAAACTTGTTGAGTTTTAAACATCTTTTATATAAACCAAGATAAATTGGAGTTGTCCAATTGCGCTTAATTGTTGGGCATGACTGTCTGTCAGAACTTCTCTTCAGGATGAAATTAATCGCTACTGCCTATAGTGTAAGGACATGCATACTGTCCTAAACAAAGAAAATCTACTGAAATGCACCAACTTGACACCAACAAACAAATGAAAAAATAATTTGGAAACTCTTTATTGGGAAGCTAGGGGGAAAATATCAGCATCCCCAATAGCCACTAGCAACGAACCATATTATTCTATAAAAATTGCTTAGTATTCTAAAAGAAGAAAGTTTGTTCCACTCTGAGAGGTAAGTAAATGCAATAACACATGCAAAACACTCTGTATTAACTTGTGCATGTCGATAGAATGATAAATAAAGTTATTCCATGTTAAGCGTCTATTTCTAAGAAGATGTACATAAAATGATTTTTCAAAATATTCTAGAAATGCTATAAGAATAATGAACTGGTTAATACATTTGGTGAATAAAATAATTTAAAAATGTAGTTTCCCGGAAATGTGGTTTTTATAACCATTGGGATATTACTAGGATTTAGTTTCATAATCAGAACGTACCGTTTGACAAGATATTGGTATTAATTATACTTTAACTGCTGTACTGTTGATAAAAGAACTCGGTATGGAATTAAATCTTTCTCTATGGCTTCAAAATCGCCCAGTAGCAAATCGTACATTTCACTGCTAATTAGAATTCTCACACAAGTGTATCTCCTGTTACAGGAAGAGCTACAGATCGGGGTAGCCGTGAGAATTTTGCTCTGAAGAGCCTGGCTACTCTCTCTATGACAGATGTAGCGGCGCCCTCTGCGCTGGTGACCTTCTGCTGACCTGAGCTGGCCGGCTGACAGATGGGGGGCCCCGCCCACTTTGGAATGCGCCCCGGCTTGACCACACGCTACGTATAATGCTTCTTCTTATTTTCCTTCATCTTCCTATTTATCTTCGTACCGTCTCGTTTTTTCCATGTTCTCCCCCCAGTAACGACATCATTTTTAGCCACGACTCATTCATGTGGATCGAGCATTAACATTTTTATTTATCTATAATTTAAGCAACTATCAACTTTTTTCCACTTATGGAGTTGCTCTTATTCTGAATATGATTTATATGATCGAATTTTTTGAGTTAGTGCATAAAATCTCGAAAATGGATTATTATTATTATTATTATTATTATTATTATTATTATTATTATTATTATTATTACATAAATAATGATTTATCAGTTCCCAACTTAAAGGATATACTCGTCAATGAAAAAAGATTATATTTAATTTGTGTATAATTTCAGTGCTTATAACGAGTTTTTAAACGGAGTCATTCAGGGACAAAGAAGATTTGCACTTTTCTTTGTCATGTGCTTGATTGTAAACAAACACTGAGCTTGTTATTAGAAGAAAGCGAACGCAAATGACGACTACTACTAGCCCCCATTTGCAGCTTTCGTGCACGGGCACCTGTTGCCGCAACTGCATTAATTTTCTTATATGAAGGAACAAATAGTTTAACTTATATGATCGGTTCTGTTATTAAAATTGATCATTACTGAGCTATTTCCCATGATTGTTTGTTTACATTACTTTTAAATTAAGAGCTTTCGCCGACGCTATGATCAGCATCGTCAGTGAACTGAAAGTATCTGGAGATGCAGAGGTACAGAACTGTTAGGATTAGGAGGGTGTAGGAGTATTTTTTTCAATGGTGTTTAACGCCCGTTTTTCTACTGAGGCACCACAGGCAGTGAACACTGATGATACATGAAATGAAATGATATACTGGGAAAGGGTTTTTTTTAAGCAAGGAAACGTTCCCGGCCTAAGTTTAGGGTAGCTCCCCTGCATTTTCCATTAATGAGGACTGAGGAAAACCTGGAAAAAACCTTAATCAGGGAGGACGGTCCTGATGGGATTCGAACTCCAGACCTCCCGCTCACGAATCCGCGCCTTAACCATCTCGGCCCCCCGTGACGGTTGTGGGAATATTGAGAGAGTTGTGGAGCAGACGTTGTTTGTTGACCAGTAACGGATTCCTTGTCGTGCTTATAATTTGAAAACCTCTGTGTGGACAGAGGTTTACGTTCTAATCGCACCCCTTTGGAAGGCTGTTGGTCCTGGTGGTGTAGTGGTAACCATTACTCCTAATCCCAAGGTCGCGGGTTCAAACCCGGCCAGAATCAATGAATTTTTTCGGGGTTAAAAATCCTAAATATGACTTCCTCCGGAAGGGAAGTAAAGACGTTGGTCCCATGTCGTAGATTTAAGGCATGTAAAAGAACCTCGAACCTGAAAGAAGAGGCCTCTGAGCAAAATTTATCGGCTTTCAGCTGAAACACTGAATTGAATGGGACCTGAGATGTTAAAAGAGCGTCCGTAAATAAACCAAATCAACAAGATGGAAGACTTAGTTACCCCCATCTTGTTCTATTGGTTGGGTCAGGCAAGGCACTTCGATAAATAATTTGACGTAATCGTTTCTAGCGTGGTCGATTCTCCTTCTTGTGGTAACGCTCGTTTTGGTCTTCATTAAAATTTGGTAGAACTGAAGCTCTCACCGCTAGATACTCACTAACCGTTGTATTATGAAGGTTTGCATGGTTTTTATGTTATTGCAAAAGTTTAATGCTCTTTTATGTTCCTGGTTTGTTTAAATGTAAAAGAATTAGATGCTTCCATGAATTATTCATATAATGCAAAAAAGGGTCATTTTCTAATTATAAGTTGACGACTCATTAATTTATTAAAATAAGGTACTTGCCGTTGCTCCATTTCCCTTCAGTCTTCTCAAACCCGTACCCCATTGTTGGGAATGTAGCTGGTTTTTAAAGGTGTTGAATGACTTTCAACTCAGAAGTAGACAGGTGATTTTTCATTTAGATGTTTCAATAACCCCGATCTTCTGGATAATTTCACTGTTAATAAATTTAGGGAGAGATAACTTTAATTTTTGTTACTGGCCCTTTAGATGGTTACAAATTACCTCACGTTAGTTTTCGGAGATATTAAGTGCAACTTATCAATGTGATTTACTTTCGAAAAGCATTAAATTACTTTACTTTGAAACGCATACAAATAAACTGCTGTTAAAGTTTTCTTAGGTGCAAAACATTTCTTGAACATACATGTTGTTACCATTTGGAAAAGCAATGGTAGTTCGTACCTGAGCACCAGAATTCTCAGTTCATTGATGTGGAGACCATCAAAATAAAAATAAAATAAAAACGTGACATTTTCCATCGGCTGTAATCACCTTGTAAAATAACTGCGAGAAAGTAATAGTACCACAAACTAAGACATCCCCGGAATGGAGACATAGTTTTCTGTAGTTTATCTATCTGAAAAGTAACTACAAAGTTGTCACACTCGTTGTCTGAAGATGAGAGGAAAATCCGTTAAATTCAACTATTGAAAATTAACTGAATCATATTACAAATTCGGTTAATGACATAAAATAATTCACCTAAAAGCTATACATTTTACTAAGATGATTGTTTCATGTTCCTCAGTCGGAGATGAGAAAGAAGTTGTGGCATAAGGTCGTTCCGTTTAGAAATCAACTCAAAATGTATCTCTCTGGAGGTGTTCCCTAGGCTTTCTTTAACTATTATTTAGGTGGAGAGACTGTTACTATAGTCATGTTAAAGCAAACAACCCCATCCTTCTAGAAGCTTCCGCGCCATGTTGTTAACCGTCGCTTCCAATAGCAGACGGTTCTCCCTTTTCCAACCAACAAATAAACACACGAAACTGTTTAAATAATGCATACGCCATAATAGAAGCATATTAAAGTTATTAGTAAATAATTATTAAATATTTAGGTTTAAAGAGAAATGGGTAAACAATGCAATTTTAGAATAAAACTGAACTTGTAATAAGTGGAGTGTTATTATTCTGAAAAAAAAATAGCACATTAAAACATAATAGTATTAAGTATGTTACAGACGTGAATGGTCAACATATATTTACAAAAAATTTCTGCTACAAGAAGGCTGTTAGATTTCCTAAAGCATTTATTTTTTATTTATGTGAGTTATAAAAAGTATAATATTCCGAATCTATGTATTTCTTAGTGTTTCACTTTTAAGAGAAATCGGTTAACAGCTTTCAGGATTATGGGTTCCCATACTGAAAAAAATCTGAGAGTAGAATAAGCTTATGTATTTATATACGTCCATGTAGAGCAAAGCTTCAAAAATAGACATGCATCGTTTTATGACTGTGGAAAAAAACAGCTGGATTACCATATGGAAAGTAGTTTGTCCTTCTTGACCATGCATCTCAGGATGTCTTTTATTAATTTAATCTTAAGAAATTTGAAACAAAGCTTTACAGCACGAGACGGTGAAACAATATTGTACATCTTTTTTACGATAACATTTTAGATTTTTTGAAATAGTTAATTGTTTATGGTTAATATACAATGCATATCAACTTCATGTATTAAGCTTTTATCATAAATTATTATTATTATTATTATTATTATTATTATTATTATTATTATTATTGTTGTTGTTGTTGTTGTTGTTGTCTTCTGCATTTGAAAATGCGCATGCAATTTTACATTTAAAATTTTGCGTATAATTTAAAATGTCTCCTAAATTATTTTAAGATCCTTATTTACTTTGGAAAGAAGTCGTTTCACGATTTCTAAGTGTGGCAATATTTGTTAAAGTGTAGCGATATTGTCGAAGTCATTTTGAACATTTTTCACGCGAATATTTTACTTTTAATGTCGTAAACGTCTCTAAGGGATACATAAATATAAACTACTGCACGTATTTTTGTGTAGTATTCCTTGTTTAGGTAGGTTAGAAAGCGATGCCGAAACAGAGTAAGACCTCTCGTCCATAAATAAGGAAACTGAGCCGGGGGTTAAACAGTGCTTTTCCCTTGTTGCAATTGATAAAACGCCATGTATGGCGCCAACGTGGGAGTGAAATGGCCCGAAATGAAAAATGTCTTTGGAACAGATAACATCATTGCATTTTATGCGACAGAGAAATACTTTAAAACATTTACAAACATGCACTTTCAGTTGCAAGCACTTGAAAAGCGGGTACATTGATAATACAAATATGATTACTCCAGCAAACAAAATATATGTAAGCAAAGCCCGCTTAAAAAATTATCAGTAATCGATTACTCGTTTTAGTTCCAGGGTGGCCGAGGTCGTTAAGACGTGGACACATGAGCGGGAGGTCTGAGATTCGAGTCCCACCAGGACCGTCCTTCCTGGCTGAGGTTTTATTCCAGTTTTTCCTCAGTCCTCCCTCATAAATGGCGAATTTCGGGAAGGCCTAGTACGTTTGCAAACTTTAAATTTTTTTTTTCTCAATTTATCAATTCATGTCTCATGTATCATCACTGTCCTCGGCCTGTGGTGGGTGCCTCAGTAGTAAAAACAGGCGTTAAACATTATTTAAAAGTTTTTTTAGTTGTATTAACGCGCAGGCGCTGTAGTGGTGCACAGTATGATGTGAGCGGTACGTTGAATAAATGGGGGAACTACATTTAACAAATGATAGCGTCTCGTACATCGCATTTCCGGTACTTCTACTAGAAACAACTAAAGAAAAACAAATGGGGATATATTATATTTAGATTATTTATCTAAGTTTTGGTTGGTCAGTTACAGCACAGGGGTTAAAATTAAAATACACGACAATTTTTTTCTACAAGTAGAGAGTTGTGTTTGAAACCTGGAAATAACAGTGTAGACCTGTAGACGGTAAATATTAACTAAGAATGAATGCATAAGTATTAATAGTTGTTTATAATGTTAAGGTACGTAGTAATTACGAAAATATTGTACAGCTATTTGCAAAGTTATAAACAGTTACTTTTAATAAAACAATAGCAACCACAATAAGAATTTAAAATTCATATAGCATGCAGTCATCCGGAGTTTATAGCCACCTAAAAATGTGAAAAAAAAAAAATAGCGTTACAAACCAAGTCCAAGCCTACCAGCTACAGGCAGACAATGTGCCTTGGAACTATAAAATTGCAAGTTCTCCTGTGCCTACTCTCTAAATCATAATGGAGACCTGTAGGCGCCAAAAATTCCAAAATATACACTAAAAGTTTTAAAAACAGCGATCTAAAAGACTAGCAACGTGGTTAAGGGTTCATTTTCTTATTATATTGTTGATTGTTGATTGTTGATTGTTGTTGATCCACGTTCAAGCAAATAATGCTTTTGCGTTATAAGCATAGAGTTTTATTAGATAGCGATAAAAATATTAGCGAACATTTTAAAACATATATACTTACAACACAATATGAATAGTATAAAAGTTTTAACAACATTTTTTAAAAAAATATCTAAAACTTAAAATGAAAAATCAAACATGAAATTAGTAAAACAATTCAAAGTTTGTCTCTGGGACAGTTTTAATGAGATATTGTTGTTTAACACTGTTGCGCATTTCTCAGTTGTGAGCCTGTGTTTCACTACAGTATGTACTTTGTAAATTTAAACACAATACCTTGGAACAAAGTCAGTTCCATTTCGCAAAACTTGCACTTCATATTTTGCCTTATAATATTTGGTGAAGGTCAGTCTAACATTTCTCACTAAGAGCTTTCTTGCCTTCAAGGATGATAAGATTTTTTAAACATTGTTTAACGCCCGTTTTCTGCTGGGGCATCACAGGCGGTAGACACCGGTGAGATGAAATGATAAATCTGAAAGGGATTTTTGTTTTAAGGGAAGAAATTTCCAGGCAAAGTTTAGGGTACCTCCCCGGTTATTTGCCATTTATAAGGACTGAGGAAAACTTGGAAAAACCTCAGTCAAGGAGGACGGTCCTGGCGGGAATCGCAGATTTTGCTGTCATAAATCTGTGTCTTAACGGTCTCCGCCTCTCGTGGCGGTGGATGACAAGATGGGTGACAATTTACCAAAATTGCAACTGAATGTTAACCGAAGTGTTCGACTGATAAAGATAAATCATCAGTTGGGTAATAGTTTGCTGGTCTGGAGGAACGACTTTCGTGACGGAATAAAGGCTTTGGAGCATCACTAGATAATGTGCATTAGTGTCAAGGGAGAATATATTTAAGAATAGTCTCAAAACTCAATGACGTCATTTTGTGCTTCATCAAATGACCTTCGTTTCATAAAATGTATCAGACTGCAAAAAATAAATAAAATTAAAATTTGCATCAACTTAAAATTTGTTTCTACTACGTTCAAGGGAGGTCAACATAATTATTACATAATTCATGAATTCTTATATTTTATCTCCCTGCAGCAGAAAGTGTTCATAAAACTCTTAACGAGGGACCAGGCTCATAATGAAAATCGTGAGAAGTGACCATGGTGCAAAATGACTATGCCCTAAAACAGATGAGAATGGATCATTTCTGCGTGTTGAAACGTTTGGGAACAGCTGAAAAGATATCTACATAACAGCTTCCGACTGAGAGGGCCTTAACACATTTGCACAACATGTTTTCCCACGCACCTACAACGCACGTGGGCAGGAACAGACTCGCGTACACGCAAAGATTGAAATTATCAGCAGGGGGCATTCAATTGTCATACAATATTTCACTTGTATGATATCACAATTAGAATTCACCAGCACGCAAAAGAGATCCGTCGCATTAAATTTCAAAGCGTAACTCCGGATATTAACACGTTTATTTCACTTATGTAATCTCTTGCTTTTATTGCCTTGTTGTTCATTTTTATACTTCTGAAGACAAAAAGCTAGATGTGTGAGTATATTTCCGAGAAAATGCTGTGCGAGACACAAAAGAGAAGGAGTTACCTCTAAAGCCAGTATCACTGCTGCTTATTTACAATGGGGACGACATACACACATGTCGTTACATTTTCCTTTGATCATTTTTATAACGTTACTATTCCATACAGATTCTGGTTGTCGAAACCAATATAATTTGAGGGTCGTATAATAAGTAGGCTTCTATAAAAAAAACAGAGCAACAATGAAATGTTCTGAATAAAAAAATGGCGTTTAGATGTTCAGGTAGCCCTGATGCAGATTAAATTATTTTGGCGGCGGTTATCAGATATCGTGTTGTTCACTATAAAGAAATCACTGAGAATATATTGTGAGCTAACCCTCTTTATGGATAAGAGCATTCAATGAATGTTGGAATGCACGATTCATGGAGAGGCATGAAAACGTGCATGAAACAACCCAGAAGGGACTACCAGGGAGTTTTGCTGGTGCATTACTCGCCAATGAATGCTGAAAGGTACTCCGAGGAGGTGATCAAATGGAAACGCCCCATACTTTTGACTCGCAAAGTTCTGCTACTACACGACAACGCACAGTACTGATTTGAAAGAACCCAGAACTAACTTAAGAAATTTAAATGGGATCTGCCACCCACCTCATTCTCCTGCTCTTGCCCTGAGTAATTTCCATCTTTACTCCAACCCAGGAAGCACCTCGAAGAGAGCGATTTTAAAATGATGAACAGATGGTAGCGCAAACAAGAGAGGCAAGCAGGGGCAAAGTGGTCATTAGGATTGTAAGGCTGAGCCTACCCATAATTAGTGTATTGACTCATATGTGTTACTTTTTATTGACTAATTGAAATGCCTCCTTATTTGAACGAGTGCATTGTCTGTGACTAGATAGTCGATCACCAATAATAAGATCGAAAGTCTTGAGATTTTTCAATGCATTGTCAAGGAGAGGTGAAAGGAGTCTTACATTAAGTTTTCATTGGTGTCATAGGTTAGTCTGAACTCAGCCTTTGCTATGTCTCCCTCTTCTGGAATTTTGTAGAAACTGAAGATCAACAGAAGGACTGGAATGCAGTCGATATCAATTTAAATGTAATTTTTCGCTATTTTTGGTTTCATTGTAGTAATATGGAATGTGAAATTATTTTATTTTAATATTAAATACCATTTAAAAGACATTTTTCCAGTTTATTCTCAAATGCCCTCAAGCATATTTCCAGGTTGGTAACTCTTCGTTTACGACTGTTTTATCGCTATTTCTACGTAGTTGTCGACTGTAGGGGAAAGGTGCAATATCTTACTAGCATTGTGGGACTAAGTTCAGTAAAACGTCAAGAATTCATTTCAATGGTGATTTATATACTTACACAGCAAAGAAGCTAATGTAGAAACAGATTAAGGAGTGAGTCATGGAACATGAACTTTTTAATATCGCATGTACTTTAATTGAATTAGCGCTTACATAATTATAGCCACAATGTCATAATTTTGAACATGAAACAATAACATTTAGAGTTATCTTTGTAGCATATTAAGCATAAGTTCAATTTTCCCTTCAAAATCCCACATTTCAGCCCATCCTATATAAATAAAAATCATATTTCGCCGCTGTATACTAAGAACCGAAAAATTGGTGCTACGAAACCGAAAATGCTTGGTAATTAAAGTTAAAATCTTGACTTCCGGATGTTGCTGCTTCTTGGTGGTAGGTTCAGCCTGTGCGAAACGTCAGCGATGACCAATTTTATCACAGGGTAGCCAAGATTTTAACCATGGACAGGAGCTTACGTCTCTACATAAGATGGTGATTATGGAAGAAGAACTACATTAGCAGTTTTATAATATCATTGACTTTATTTGAAAGTAAAAAAGACGAATTTAATATTTTTTCCGCATTATGGAAAAAAATACTTATTAGACAGTGCTTGTAAAGTGTTGGTTATCTCATCGCTATGCTTTCCAATATATTATTATTGTTATTATTATTATTATTATTTAACATATTTTCTAATAAACTCTTTCAGTTATTCTGCTTAAAGAGGTCCCCATTCTGCAATTGTATGCAGTTTACGTAACAGTCATCACCATTAATTTCATAACTTGTTACCCTTAATTTTCTTATGAAACAACCTGAAGAACTAAGAAACATGTTCGATCTTATTAGTGCTTACTGGAAGCACAAATTTGTATATCTTCTTCAAAATGTTGAGTTATTGATTTCAGAAAAACTCTCAGGGAGAAGGCAGTCATTCCCTTAGCCTGCGAAGTCCTAGGGATGTGTCCTCTGTTATATTATTCCGATTTGAAAATTTCTCTTAACATTACACGCAAACCATGTCGTGACCGTACAACAAACATTCTAAATAAGTATCAATAAATTCTTATTTATTTGTGCTTGGAATATCCGTGTATTGATTTGCAGAACCAAGAAATGCCCTTGCATTGACTTCCCTTCATTTAAAAACCGCAAATTTTTGTGTAGTAGCAGGCGTGTCTTTGTTGTTATAAAATTCTATATACATATTACAAACAAATTTTGTGCCTGGTTCGTCGACCGTACATGCTTAAATATGATACACAATCAGAAAGAGGAACAAATAATAATAATAACAATAATAATAAACAATATTATTAAATAAATGAAAAAATTAAAAATCGAGAGAATATATGAATACAGACACATGATTGGAAGCATGTTGTTATTATTATTATTATTATTATTATTATTATTATTATTATTATTACGCGAGTTATTGCGTTCTAATCAGAAAATAAATTACTTCCAGCTTCGTGTACTTTGCTAGTAAAATGCTCATATTCAAACAATTAGTGTGGCCCGCTAATAGGTCCCAGCATGCTTTAATTGCCTTTAAAAAGTTTTCTGCAAACAGCGTTTTTCTCATGCGTTCGTTCCTAGTGGGTACATTCGGCTATAATATGCACCCTTTCCTCATCCTTTCCACCAAAGGAACATTCTCATACCGAAGCATTTTTTTCCAACTTCGCAGTCCATTACTGAGTCAGTCTGACCTGATTTCCCGCCTGTTGATAGCCTCTGCCCTTTTTCTAACCTTCTTTCACACATATTATTTTCATTGCCTCGTTGCTATGCTGACCCAGGTCAATTCCTCTGAGTCCGCTTTCCACTCTGCAGCCCAAAACGTTGGTGTTATGTTTTGTATTTGGTGTCTATAGCACTTAGCTATATAGACTAAGCTACTATTTCACCGTCCTTGTTTTATTATTAACTGTATCTTCATAGCAACCCTTTTCCAAAAATCCTTGAATTCTATTTTCATGTTCAGCTTCCATTTTAGATGCCAGTTATGAGGACTGAGGAAAACCTGGAAAAAACTTCAGTCGGGGAGGGCGGTCCTGGCGGGATTCGAACCCCAGAACTCCCGCTCACGAGTCCGTGCCTAAACGACGTCTGCTACCTGTGGCGATAGATTGGAGTAAGAGAGTTACATATTAAATTACATTTTGTAATAAACTCACTTTTCGTAACAGGATAATGCTGAGACTGGTATATATAGCTTTTGTGCCCAGTATTTTGTAATGAATATATAGTTCAGTATAAATTGTTCTTTATTTTTATGTAAAATGCTAAATAGAGGGTAGTATATATATAAAAGAAAAATAAAAATAAAGAAATACTATTAACAATGTAACAAATTAATAGTAATAATAAAAGTAGAAAAGGATAAAACACTTAGATAAAGTCACACTTGAAATTGCTATATTTCGAACTACTGGAGTTCTTCTATGGCTAGCTTCAATATATATATATATATATATATATATATATATATATAAATTGAAGCTAGCTTCTTGCCATAGAATATATATATGAAAGAGTCAGTATTTCTAGGTGCTTAATAGATTTCTGCACGAGTGCTGTATGTACCTGCATTATTCGTATTGCTTTTTTCTACAATAGAAAACCAAGTCCCCCCCCCCCCAAAGAGACTATATTTCATTACTAAGTTAAAATAGATTGACTTTAAAGTCTTTAATGATTTAAACGTTAATAATGCAGAAATTATATAATATGCAGAGCTAAATTTAGGCAAAATTTGGCTATTCCAGTTCAGAAATGATCTATTTGTGGGCCAGGGAACTTAATACCAAGCGTTTGTTGTAATATACCACTTAGCATTCTCTGTGTGTAATTGGGAATTTGGAGATCGATGGGTAATGAATTTCATAAATTTTGTTTAATTAAGTTTAAAGACTCCTTATTAGCTTTAAATCATTAACACTGAGAACTTAAAACATTATTTAATTTAAATGCACAATAATTTGAACTATTACCATTTACCAACATGTAGTGTCGTTTGCAAATAGCATAGAACAAGCTATACTTTCCATGTATAAAAGTTATTATTTATATAAATAATAAAATGTAGGAGACTTAGATTTGATCTTTGAGGCTTTCAATTGTTAATTATTCCCCACTTTGATTCATTATTTATATTTTAAATGGGAATTTCCATTTATCAAAGGTAGGATGTGAATCATTTTAAATATTAATTCTTTATTCAACGGAAGTCTAATCTTTCTATGAGAGCTTCATGCGTGCTTAACACAATCAAAATCTTTCGCTAAGTCTCCCGATATGTACCTTCTCGTTGTAGGCAGTAAATATTCATTAGTGTGTTTAAAATATATTTTCTGTTGAAATTCCTTTCCTAAAACCGAATTGATCTTTAACGAGATTGTGTATAATCTACTTCCAATTTCAAGTTGAAATTCAAGAAAAAATTTCGGTTGTAAAATGTTCAGTTTCTGCTACAATTCTTTACATTTATCATAATTTCAGTAGACGAGAAGCATAAAAAATCCAGAGAAAATCGAAGAAATATTAGATGACATTGGTTATCCTTGGAAAAATATCTTAAAACATCTTCGACTTTTTATACAATGAGCTGTAAAACTATTAAACTTAAATCCATATAAAATAAATGCCACGTCTAAACTTCATCTGGGTCATCCAGTATGTAGGCGCTCGTTTTGTTAGCAGAACCTCAATGCACACAAGGAGAAATTGAACCAAATTTAATATTTTTCTGGAACGAAGCTTGGTTTTACCTCCATGGTCATATGAATTTCCAGAGTAGTCATTATTGACGTGTTCAAAACTTACATTATTGATGAAATGCTGCTCCACAATAAGAAAACAGGTGTATGGTGCACCTTGAGAATTTGGAGAATTAGGTGACAAAGAGCCTTATTTCTGAATGTTTTCGACAAGACTCTTGTCACAGTGCATACAAACAAACCGACACAAATAGAGTTAGAGGATCTATGACTCTTCGTGATCCCTTATCACTTTTATCTCCTAATATACAGAACAAACCCACACGTCCTTGAATAACTGAAACTTAAAATACGTCAGGAGAATGCCTCAAGTTCTCAACTGGAACTAAAGTGGGCGATGTTCTTTCACAAGGCCAAAAATGTGCGGAAAACAAAGTCGACCAATTTCAACATTTCTTTTCATAAATTTGGTAACTGTCTTTATTCCATAAATTGCCAAGGAAACTAAAAGTTTCATACAAAACCACCACTCTATGACACTCACACTGGCGAAGAGACGGGTGCTAATAACCTCTGTAGTTTTATCCTATAATACTACTACTACTACTACTACTACTACTACTACTACTACTACTGTTACTACTACTACTACTACTACTACTACTACTACTACTACTATTACTACTACTGTTACTACTACTACTACTACTACTACTACTACTACTATTACTACTACTACTACTACTATTACTACTACTACTACTACTACTACTAATAATAATAATAATAATAATAATAATAATATCACGAATGGGATCAGCATATGTCAGTATAGGTACAAATATCATACTTCAATGAGTGAGCCTGCAGTTATTTCTTTGGGTATTTTCAATAGTTTTCAGTTATTTGCTGTTCATAATTTAGCATAGTCACGGTCTGATAAATCTCATTTTTTTTATTTAATTAATTTAAATTGTTTAGGTTTCACTACTAGAGAGTAAATCTGCAAGTAAAAACATTAAGGAATAATATACATTTTAGAAGCAGAATACAATCAAACAGGAAACATTCGAGTTGCAGCCAGAACTACAATTAGGGAGTTTTCGAATTCCGTGGCAACCCTCTCCCATTCATTCTTGGTCACAAAGCAAAATTCATTTATTTGAGGTTACGTGCACTGCAGATCTCCAAAGTGCTATCATTTATGAACATAATCTACGGTTATATCGATTTTATTTTCAAAATAACAATTTTATTAGTTTTAAAATGCAATAATAAAAGTTTACAGTTATACAAATAATAAAATAAGTTGAATTTTTGCTGACATTTGACAAATTTAGTTCTGGTTACCTTCTGCACACGCAGCTAGATAACTCATCATTATCTTTACACTAGTACGAGGGAGTCGTAAGAGAGACTGAAGGAACAGCAGATATGAAAGAAGATTAAACTCCTGTACCTCAGTGACTGACAAGGTGTTGACATAAAAGGCGCACAGCGGTTATACAAATTTTTTTCATTTTCAGCCGAATCCCACAAAGCGTTTAAATACCTCAAACATCTATCTAGTCCTTCCACCTTTAAATAAAGCTTTAGAACAAATGCAAGAAACAGATCCTTTCTTCCCCAGAAACAATTGTTTGGATTCGGATTTGTATGCATGTTTCGGATTTCATTAAAAGTCCGTAACTGTTACCGCACATTTAGAACACCTTGCTTCTATTCCTTGTTGGAGTAGGAGAGAGGGAGAGAGGGTTCTCAAAGCTGCGTGCCGAATTGGAATCATCAATATTAATGCGACGATGGGCGTATTGCCCGCTAAGTCTCCCCACTATATCTCTCCGCGCCCACAGGCTTTTTAATTCGCGTTGACGACTCAATTAATTTCACTTCGTGTCGGCACTTGTTTCCCTGTGCGTTACTCCGGTAGCAGCCACCTTGCGGCCAGGAGAAGCAACTGAACCACGCGCTAATCCACCAAAACATTTGAAGCAGACCGAAACGTCTAGGTTAAAGAATGGAAAGCTTTTGGATACACCTCTTTAAAACTGTCTGCAGTAGCAACAAAGAAAACGTCTTCAGAAGCTCTTCGTACGATGGAATGCGGCGCAATGCTAGTTCAGTGCAATTGAAAGTACTGGCGAAATAATCCGTTTTGATAAGATGAGATAATAAACCATTAAAGGCCTATAAGACCTATGGCCATAATTTGGGGCAAGCATTATACAGTTCCAATGAAACACTTCTATTTTACACAGAATATTGAAGGACTTCTATTTACTGCTGGTGCAAAAAACAGATATACTCTTCCTAGCTGTGCATCGCATAGCAGATACACATACTTTATTTTCTTTATCAGATATGTATATAAATAGGTCGAGACAAAATTTTCTCGATACTTGATGAAATGCATGTTACAGTCTATACTCGATACCTGCATATTTTCATAAAATAAAATAACATTTTCTCATTTTATTATTTTCAGAATATGAATATACCAAACAAATATATTTGAATTTCCTTAGGCATAATGTATTTTTATTATGAGACATTTAATACTTTTACAATTATATTTATGGGCCACTAGAGTAAATGCAGCAAAGTTTATTAACTAATGTAAATGGTAAATAGCGCAGTTAACCTTCAAAGAACCAATTGAAAATAGTTCCAAATTTCTTCCATATTATCCGAAAAAGACAGACCACGAAACACACCGTCTTCTGTCACTTCAAATTAATAATTCACTTGAAAATAATAACTATAATACTGTATGTAAAATCAGCTTTCATCAGCTAATGACGCTTAAGTATCATATTGTTACTTGTAGCTTACAAATCACATGATATGTTTACCAAAATTGCTTTTTATTATTGGTCAGAACTGACGATATTATGTAGGCGCAGCGCGGTTTTTTCATTTCCCGAAAAGTGAAATTAGAAATTAATGCAAATGCATGTTCTAAAATATCTACTTCAAAACGTCATATAGCAAGCTTTGCTACGTAATTTTTAAAAAAATTTGTAGCCCAGACATATAGGAATAATATAAGGTAGGGAACCCTGCTTTTTTTTATTATGGAGTCAGCGATCTGATTTACAAACGCACTCCCCCCTGATATCTGCTATTTACAAGTTTATGAATGGGACACGTTTCTTACAATCACTAGCAGGTAATTCGTTCAACTTTAATAAATAATAAGTTTCCAGGTTACAATTTTTACCTTGTGATTAAAACAGAAAAGAATAGCCAGAAGTGACTGTAATTTGCTTTCAGAACATTTGTTAGAAGTGAAAATCAAAAGAATTTCGAATCACTGACTGTGTTCAAGAACTATTCATAAATTGCAAATACTACTTTAGAAATATACACTGCTCAAAAAATTTACAGGAACACATGTTTAAATCAAAGTCCCAAATTAATATTGATACAGTGTAATTTTTGAAAGTTTATAATTATAAACTGAAAATTTGTGTAAAACTAAAATAGGCATTCTAACAATTTTTTTGTTTTACAGGATAAAAATACGAAATTATTGATTGATATAGTAAACAAAGTAGAAATACAAGTAGAAAACAAAGTACAAATACATTGTTTTGTAATCAATGTTTCCCTGGTTATTTCAACACTCGGTACCCTAGTGTGTCCTGCATGAACTGCAATGACTTCATAACACCCACATAGCATGGCTTCGCGCCAGCCTCCTAACAAAGATTTGTGGTATTCTCTCTTATTCCTCAGAGAATTCATTTATCAGTTTATCCCACAGGTGCTCAATGGGATTCAGGTCAGGACTGCATATATGCCAATCCATCACCCGAATTTGGCATTCTTGCAGGACATCTTTGGTATTCTGTGCTGTATGAGATTTAGCATTATCATTCATTAGAAGAAAATTAGGGTTCATATCATAAGCAAAGGGTACGATATATTGAAGGATAAGTCATGCCATTAATGTAAACATCATTTTATAGATCTCTAAGTGTAGATTTGCGTCTGTGCAAAGCTGATAGGGCATATCTATCCTGGACCTCTATTTTCTTCTTTTTGCTCCCTTTTCCGGGCCGCCTCTTATATCCACCTGTCTCAATATATCGTCTGCAAACCCTATGGATGACCGAAGGGCTGACATGAATATCCGAGTAATGCGAATGGAATGGTCATCTTCAATCCACGGGACTAATATTTCACTCAAAAGTTTCATTGCTCTGTATTCACCTCAGAGAACACAAAATAACAATTTCCTACCGCAGAGTGCTGTTAAAACTTGTTTTCAAAAATATAAGTCAAAGAGCGCCCAGTTTGTCTGAAAGGTTATTGAAACTTCACAAATGTATTCAGAGAAAAACTAATAAATTCTAAAAGATCTTTATTCTAGTTTTAATCAGTACTTTAAAACATAACATCTGACAGTCAAAAATTACATTGTATCAATATTTATTTTGTGACTTTGATTTAAACATGTTACTCTATTATTTTGAGCAGTGTATTTAAGATTATTATAAAAAAGAGCAAATAATATAACTATATCAAAGTTCGAAGTGTTCAAATACTCTTCTGGACACAAGCCTTACTGTTAGCATATTGCACCTTAAATTTGAATTGGATTGTTTTTGACGAAGGAAAATACTTCGGCATATCGGCCTTGCTCATGGCTGACCGTTTGTGCCTACTTCTCGAATGGGAGACCTCCGGGAGGAAGGAAAGGATGAGGAAGACAATCCACGGTGGTGGCTGTGCGGAATTAAACAGTTTCCCTAACGTGTAAAACACACTGACGCCGGTGGAGCCCCTCAGAAGTTCCGCTTCCAAATGAGAGTCCTCGTGGTGACATTTTCAATCCTGTAACAGAACCAACAGAATGAGATAATGTATAGTGGGATAGCGGAACATTCGTGGAAAGCAAAAGATCGTTCCCTGCATTCACCTAAGCGACCAAGGGAAATCATGAACAAAAGTAAACAAACAAACAAGGTCAGGATGAATGGCCCCGAGGGATTTGAACTCACAAGTCCCAAGCGTTATCACATGAGCCAACTAGTTTGGTATATTAAATCTACTTAATGCGTCATGATTTTGACAAAATTAAAAACATAAAATATGTTTGTATAAATAAAGCAAAAAATTTACATTTTTGAATAAAATTCATTTACTACAACACTAGATAATCTTAAAAACGAATAACATATGTTTGTCAATTAAGCATTTTGAAATAGTCAGCAACTTATGGCGGTTTTGAAACCAAATCAGCTGAAGGGTGTTGTAATAAAAAAAAACTTATAAAAATTGTAGTTCTTACCCTCCTAGGTACAAAAAGTTTATTAATAAGCGTTTTAGAAATCAATGCCACTAACTAATGGTGGGAGTGCGGAGAAGCGAAAATATCTAAAATTGACATTTATTTGGATTTCGGCTTTACATCGATAGATGTCAAAGATGAAGAGAGTCTGTAAGAGGTTCACTGCGTATGAAAGTTTTAACACCAGATTGCAATTTGTAAATAAGCTAAAACGTCAGTGAAACCTAGATAGTAAACCTTGAACTATTACATTAGGAAGCTAAAGGGATTAAAACAAACAAATAGAAATCAATAATATGCAACGCTTTGTAAAGCCCCATACCATTAGAACAAAAACGCCCACTGCTGCTATAGATACGTCGAATATTATAATCAGTGGGCCTGTGGGAAAACTGTCTTAACCAATTCGACCAAGGCGAGTGGATCCGCGGAAGGAATCTGAACTAATGCGGTAACGCAATTCGAGCAGTAAACACAGCAAACAGCCTGGTTAGCTGCACTAATTTATTCGTGGTGTTCACAATGCTAGTAGTGATGAAACTGAAAGATAACGTTATTCACGAGCAAGCTCAGAGTGTTATTTATAATGTTATCAACTTTTGTGATGAAGAGAAGATAGAAGGCTTGAAAACACCTGTTATAAACGTCACTAAACGTGCTATCGCTTGTACCAGATATAGTATAAAGACAGTATGTGAAATTATAAAGAAGAAGAAAGGGGAATAAGCAAAATCGTATTGTAAAGTTACAAAATCGCCCACAAATAAGAGCTTATTGTACGATAATGGGTAAGAAGAATGTTTTGTGGTTAAAAAAGAAATCTCAACATTACGAAATCGTTAAAATTCTTCAGAAAAAAGAGTTATTCCTCCGGGAATTGAGAGGCCCTTAGAAAAATAATGAGGTGTATTGGATTTAATTTCAAAAACTGTAAAAATAAGAATTTTGTTATGCGAACGCTCTGACTTCGTGGCTCAAAGAGCGCCCTTTCTCAGAGAAATTATTCCGGGTGCCTGCTTCATTTATCATTCAAAAGCTAAGACACCCTATTATCACAAAGAAATAAACTATGAAAAACATTCTAAATTGGTGAAACACCAATTAATATCTGGATTTCCCCAAAGAAATATTATTATTCTTGACAAAGCTCCACACCACAACAAACAAGAGAACAAAATATCCTCGACACAGTCAGACGTACTAACATGACTACGTGACAATAATTTAACTTAGAAATGACAAAAGAGAAATTTCTAATTCGTGCAGACTTAAATCCTAAGAGATTAATATGAAACATATTAAAACAAAGTTATTGATAAAAAAAGTCGACCATATCTTTCTGGCAATACTAATACATTGACAACATATGCCATCAGATGAATAACAGCGGATGATTGTAAAAGTTCAGTTCAGAAGTTGGCAATTTAGGACATTTATTGCTGTCGTTCCTGGTAGTACTAACCATACTTGCCTGGTAGACCCAAGATCGGGTTTAATCCTGGACAGGTTGGATAATTTTTTTTTTTTTTTTTTGCTTAAAAATCCTAAGTATGACTTTATTCGGAAGGGAAGTAAAGCCGTGGCTCCCATGTCGTAAAAGAACCTCAAGCCTGAAAGAAGAGGTCTCTGAGTAAAATTTATCGGCCATTGAGTGGGACGCTGAGGATCTGAGCTGTTAAAGAGCGTCCATAATTAAGCCAAATCAACATTTATTGCAACGAGGTGCCCTTCTGGAATAAAAAAATTGAACGTGTAGTGAATAATCCAGGACTGACGAGCGCGACGAGTCAAGAGATGAAACGTCAGCTCACTCGGAGACTGGTATAGCTCCGTATCTGACTGCACCGCGAGAAGGTCAGTTTGACCGTTGGCAGTACCATAACGCTCCCAGATACACTCGCCTTTGTCGAGTTATATTATCAGTCGCAAAATGGTGCAAGGCTTGCAATGATTAACTAACTAAAAAAATGAAAAGGAAAGTATACGAGCTTGTGATAGCAGTAAGAAGAGTGTAAAATTGATTAGCGTACTGTGTACTGTTTGTACATGGTTATGACATCATAAAAAATCAATTTTGTAAAAGATCAGTGCAAGAGCAAAAGATCAAGGCTCGTGCAAAGCTACAAAGGACAAAGTGCATTGGTGTCTATACTGTTAAGTGTCATGTCTGACTGTTATGGAAGATGCAGACATCTAAGCGAGATTCGTTGTAGATCTATTCACGTTAATTGCACTTACAAAAGAAAATACCACTTTTATCATTAAATAAATATTAGAAGGAGTACTTAAATCTAACCCTCTCGCTTTCTTCAAGATGTTAATGCACCTATAACTGTAGACATCCACATTTAACCCTCAGAAAGGCATTTATCTATTAAATAGCCATGTTCTAGGTTAACAGAGAAATATATCACAATGTTATGTGCTGCAAATCTACCACCTGGTATACGGTGTCGATTTTTTTATTTACGAACGCTTCTTTAACATCTCTGGTCATAAGCGTCCCATTTAATTCAGGGCGTGAAGTGGCCGATAGATTTTACTCAGAGACTTCTTCTTTCAGACTTGAGGTTTTTTACGACACGGGAGCAACGGCTTTACTTCCCTTCCGAAGGAAGCCATACTTAGGATTTTTACGCCCGAAAAAATCCATCGGTTCTGGCCGGGTTTGAATCCGCGATCTTGGGTTTACGAGGCAAGTATGGTTACCACTACACCATCAGGACCGACTGGTTGATGCTTCCAGTAAAGCAAACCATATGCACTGAAGCAGTACTTTAGCTATTTCTGATTACTAGCTCTCTCTTCTTTGTGTATTTATGAGTATTGTATGTATGTATATATAATATATATATTGTGAAACAACAAGTGTAGAACACAACACATGGAATGTATATATAAAACTGGGGAAACTTAGGCATTCACAGCCGGAGTCGCCAGGAATATCCTCCGGGCTGTTATGCCGTGGTCTGCTGGAGATAAGATTTCCAGAGTTTCGTCTGCAACTGCGGCGGACGTGAACGAAGTGTCCTTGGAGAAGGTAAAATTGCGTCTGACGAAACGTCTGCAACTCATCTCCAACAGACCACAGTATAAACAGCCCGGAAGATGTCATTAGTTATATGTAAAACTCTTCGTATCGATAACATACGGTATCTAATGGCCGTCTGTCGAAATGCTCTCTGTGCAAAATCAAAATATATCACGGGTACTCGGTAGGAGCTAAACGTCTACACCACAGCCGCATCCTACAACAGTAACCGGAGGCCGTTTTCGCAAATTACAAGCGCTGTAAGGAGCGTGTTACATTCCGGAATCGCTCCCCACCTGCCCACGTCAGCCCTCCGCCCACCGAGAGACTCAGAGAATTTGTTTTCGGTGGCACCGGAAGCCAGTGGAAATGAAGCTGTAACATTTGTCTGCTTCTGATTTATCTGGGAGCCCCCAAGGTACGGCAAGGCGTGGTAAAGTGAGATAATTATCGCTCGGTCGGCATTGCAGAGCGCTTACTTGCCCACGCCCTGCATCGCGCAGAAATATGCCTCTGTCGGAATGCGGAGCGACCTCGTATTACGGTCATAACTTTGTTATTAGGGGACTTTACCGAAAGCTATTCGTTCAGCGGAGCACCCACAGAATGCATAATGTGTGCGTGGAATTTGTGACGGTGATAACACGTCTAAAAGAAGATTATTCTTGCATTCTTCGCGAAAAGAGAAAATGAATGCCGCTTGCCGAGCAACTCCTTTAACTAGGTGCGTGTTTACTATTTATTCCTATAGCGTAAGCAGTTTCATGCTACAGTACCTTTAGAGGCAATGGAAATATAAATAAAACAATGTTTAACTTAACATATTGTCGCTGCAATTAATAAAAATATAGCAAGTAAATGCCATAAATTGGAAAAGGTTTTAATGCAAAAACAATGCTATAACCTCTGTGAAAACTGTTGCATAACAGAAGGGTAAAAATATTCGTGATGGAAGAGAACAAAAATATTTTCAGTGACGAATAGCTATAATAGTGTTCTGATAATATAATCACTCATTTAATTTAATTAGCCTGATATTTCCTGATATTAAAGCATATTTCAGAAAATTTAATGTTAGAAACTTGTTACGTGCTAGAAAAACATGTCTGAGCTCTCAAATTTTTTCAAACTCTTACCTGATAACTCATTGCATTTGTGTTAGTTGTTTTACCATAAATCATTTGATCTGTGCTGGTCATAAATGTATTAATTGCTAATACAAATTCTTTCCTTCTCTCAATAAATACGGGGTGGCTGCTGAAAAGGTAAACGAAATGCTTTACTTTGTACCAAGATGTGCTCTAATGTTTTACATCATTGTGTACATTTTCCATATGGTTTATCATCTTATACACGGACCGCTGAAACTTTACACCTGACAACTACTGGATCATTAGCAATCATACAGATTAACAAATGAAAAATGCTACTCGTTGCACAATGTGAACCAATTACAAAGTAGCATTATCAGTAAGAGTCGTGACGTAGAAGCTGCTATGTTGCCGGTTTTTCTTATTGTGTGTGCAGCTGATTTTTATCACGTGTTTGAATTGAGTTGTTGTGTTCAATTGAAATGTTATTTGTAGTAATTAGAAAGTGTCCCAAAGAGGTCATTTGCAGAGTGGTACTTAATCCTTTGCGTCGAGGTGTTACACGATGTTAGAGATAGCACATACTGTAACCACTTGAAGCTTTTTCCTACTCGAAATCATGAGCAAATATCTATACAGTTGACCCTCATGTCGAAAGTTTGTTCTTCGTTATGCTTATATTACTATACAGCAATTTAATTACGGTTATAAATAATTCATTATTACGTACGCTTGATATGTGTTTACGAGGCGACTTTAAAAACTCTACAATACCAGTCATTGAATAGTAGTGGCTGTTGCAACGTCGCAACCGCAGAATAGCCAACATTGCATGAATTGATGCTGTGTGTAAAGTTGCTGCAGTCCAGGTATAGAGACCAAGTATCACACTGCTAGCCTGTTACACCATACAAAACTGTTTCGATATTTTCAGGAAGTTCGTCTAGACAACGAGGGATGGGCATGAAGCAATGTTCTTTCAGTATCCCCACAAAAACGCATCATAGAACTATACAAATCAACATCTCGTGAACGATACGGAAAATCTGAATGTCTGGATATCGGCTAACCCGAAACAGCTGTTGGAGTAGGCTTCCATTTCCATGACCAGTATATGAGAGGTCGCCCCTTCTTGTCGAAACACTTGCTTGTGCATATCAAGATTGCACAAAATGTGTAAAATCCCCCTGAAACGTTCAATAAATTGCTGCTTACACTTCCGATATGATGTTAATTCTGTTTCCATGGTCATCCTTAATGAAGTAACGACCCATAGACACAGAGACACAGAGACCCATATAGTCACTTTAACCGAATATAATGATCTCTGTGTATATTCATCAGGTTTTTCCCACCGAGAAAACGAGCATTTTGCTTATTGACATGACCAGTCCGTAGCACATCACATTCGTCAGACCATACTAGTTTTGGAGTTATTCAGGATCTTGATAAACGTTGATCATGACATGTGCACAATATTGGATTCTTGCCAGAAGTTTGACTCCTTCAGCTTATGGTATACCATACATAACCATTCCATTGTAAGAGGTATTATTTTTCACACCATCGTCGGTTACCTGTTCTGGACCACTCTGTTTAAGGGCAGTAAAAAGAAATGACAACATAGTACTGTTTTACATTATTTATGTTATCTTTGGCATAATATACTTCAAACATACTTTCCTGTCATGTGAACAATACGTTGTCATATTCTTGAAAGACGATGCACTCTATCTATGCCATCTCTTGATTGAAAGCGAATGCCTTGCAGAGGTTTTTTGACCTTCGATAACAAGTCATAATCACAGGGGCTTATGAAGAAACGCTTCGCCCTTACGTTTATACCGCTGCAGAATGCAATCTTGCTGACTCTATTCACTTCTATTTTCCAATTTGTGCTGAACCCCCCTGACAAAAACTTTCTGCACTTTCAGCTTCTTTAGGAACAGACAATGCTGCAATATCAAGTTCCATGAAAATTTTCACAATTTACGGCGCCTGTCTTCTTCCATGGGAGTCATCGTCCGCCACGGTGTCTGCCCGCAAATTGGAAAGTCCCAGGTTTGAATCCCCTTAGGCAATTGCCTGGGTAAGGTGTTTTTCTGGAGTTTTTCTTTACCCTGAAAAGATGAATTACGCACTCATTTCATCAAGCATTTATTCAGCGTCTCTTTGGATCACATTGTTTTAGGAGCGTTCCACTGTAATAAACAAATGAAAGTCGTCAATTGCAGCGATGGCTCTACCAGCGCGTGATTTCTGTTCACCCCTCTCCGTTTCTTGACGAAATACTTCCACTCATCTTGCAATAGTTCGGTATGACAAGACTTTTCTCCCGTAAGCTTCTTGCAATGCCCTAAAGCATCTAATTGCATTTTGTTTTGCAGCTTAGATTTTTATGAAACACTTTTATTTATGTAAGGGCATAACCAACGAAGAACTATTAGCACACAATACATATACAATGTGTAATGCACAACAAACAAAACTGACAAATTCTTCCTCAATCTACCCACAACCTATTTTACCTGCACATGGATCATAGATCTCCATGACTGGCTTCTCTCAGTGTGCAATTTGCTCTCTGCCGGCCCGTAACTCAAATAACTTTGCTGTACACGCTGTTATCATCGTTCTGAGATTTTTGTTGTATCACACAAGGGTTAATCAGATATTATATTATTTAAGCGTAATAGAGGTCTTCATTGACATTGACATTGATGAAAGTTCTGCAACATAAGAGCTATAGTATTTAGTTATAAAGTTTTATGTGCTGAAGCTTACCGCGAGAGTGAGCTTAATAAGATTTCGTGTATGGAACAGATAGGAATATGTGCCAGGGAACGATGTGGTGGGTCCATTGATGGACCGCGCCCTCTTGCAGCTAAATGCACTTAATTACTGTGGTCCATCTTTTTCCTCAGGCTCCGCACGGTAGTGGAGACTATTGTATAGCATCACATGCTATTTATATTCCTCTATAACTGTCTGTCTTCTTTGCGACATTGCATTTATTTATTGTTTATTAAATAACTAATTAAAGTGTCAATCTCAACAGAATGTGGCTGTCCATGGCTTCATTTCTAATTTGGTGGCATTAAGTGTTCTTTTTTTTATCTATGAACTTTCCTTTTCACACATATAGTAATAAAGTCAAAAATAGAAAGCTGGGTTAGAGGAGAAATAATCGCCAATCGCGGCTAAAAGTGAATGTCGGAGACGGACAGTCTTGTTAGCACGTGTAAGAAATTCGAATCAACCAAGTTTCTTGTTTTCTGTGGCTTCAATGCTTTTCCCCCTGAATAGAATCTAAAAAGGAAAGGAAAGAAAGGGAGGGAAATGCTTTTTATCCAAACAGACGCAAAGCTCAAGTATACTCGATAAGAAATCCTGTACCGAAAGTACTCAAACACTGAAGTTATTCTTGTATCGAGACCTCGTCCTTAAGAAACAGTTGAAAGCAGAATTGGACAAAGTCGTGCGATTTCTGCACCAGTTTTCTGTAACAACCGTCCGAAGTGTATAGGTTTTGACTATCTTCAAGGATTGTTTGGTCTTTATCGTGGTTGTTGTGGACACTTCTCGTATTATTATGGGCTAAAGTGACAGCAATGCCTTCTTTGTCCCTAACAATGCAGTTCGATTCAAAGTGAGGGGAAGAGGAAAGTGAGACGTTTAGTAAAATACGAGGTTATACTATTCTACTGTGTTGATTCTAGAGTTAATATCTATAATAGGCTTACGAGAATAAAATCTAGCAACGTAGTAAAATAAATAATTTTAGGAGTTTCATAATGATGGTGGAATATACCTGTGTTATTTGTATTCTATACCATTTAACTTGTGAGGCATTTAACAAAGATCCTTCTACTGTTTCCTTTTTAAAAAGTGTCAATCGGCTGCGTTTGTTTTAATTGAAAGTTAAGCATCAACTTTCTAAGCCTAGTTTATATACAGAATTGGGAGATATCCTGTGAAGTTGTGTGTGCCATTTAGCACTACTCTGGAGGCGCATATTTGATCATATCTCTGGAATGTTGGTTTTCACAGTGATCTGAGTATTTTATGCCAGAACAATAAAATAAAACAAAGGCTTCACGTATCAAGTTTCTGTCTATATGCCGTGAAATATATTGATTCTGCGTTTTTAAAACTTCTTACATTTTCTGCAATAAAATCCAGTTCTTTTTTATATCAAGCAGGGTTTGTCCGTCATCTTTTCAGAAGTGTTTATTGCAGTTTTAGTGTTCATCTGAAACCATTTCAAGTGAGGAGGAAGCAACTTCCACAGAAGAGATCGTAAAATCTGCAGCAAACATTTCATACACTTTTTAGTTTCTGCGAAATGTAGACTTAATAATCGATGTTAACCTGACATAAAGCAGAAAGAGAAGGAAAAGAAAAAATACCATATCTTCTTCCTTTATTTCTTTCTTTCTTTCACTCGTCCCTTTTCTCGTTCTATCCTTTCTTCTGTCTTTTCTTTTTGCTTCAAAATATGTTACGAAATGATGGTTTCTATATCACTATTCACTATTGTTGGCCAAAAAGTGCGCAAGGGTTTCTTCTTAGAGTTATACCCTGTCCACAGCAGGCTGTAGAAAGGGTACACTTACCTTCATGTGATAATTAGAAAAATTAACCTTTAATTTTAATGTTAATATATTTTATAGTACTACAGCTTACAAAGGGGAATAATTTTGTGAAATGTGACACCTCTAGATCAGATAGTATTCATGCAGAAATTCGCCGATGTTATCGAATTTTATTAACATTGTCTTTTTAATAGAGACATAGCTTTCGAATGACTTAAAATATAAAAAATTAACTATACAACGTTTTGAAACTCATATCTTGCGAGCACATAATTATTAGTAAAATTTGGTCATTATTTTAGAGGCTAGAAGAAAATATTCTTATTCATATTTTAACAAAATTTCCCCACAAAGGCAATGAAAAAAATTCAATGTGCCAAAATTGCAAATTACTAATACAATACATTTTTTCAGATTTGTGTTCCAAGGTAAACGAGTTTATAAAATAATAATAATAACAATATATGCCTGGAAGTACACTCCGTTTGCTGGTGTTTTACCCTGCCCGGGCTGGAATTGCTAAAGTAAATCGTTATGTAGCACTGACTTACAGCAAGCATCAGATATTGTTTGAAGAAGACAGTAGTTTCTAGATACCTAATTTAAAAGCCTAACCTATGTAGCTATTAGTATTATTAGAACTGTTACATAGGAGTAAATAGAGTAAAGTACCTAATAGTCCTGAAATAACCATTCATGTAAAGGGAAGCTGAAATATGACTACGCTGAACCTGTTTTCCACTGCATGTTGGCATGTACCAACTGATCTGAGGCCATACTCACACCTTACGCTTGATTTAAGCATCAATGTAGTGTTATTACACAGTCATCTCTCTCAAGTTAAAACAATACAGCGACTTCTTGCTCGAACGCGAAAGATCTGCGTGTTCCAAATATAATTTAACAAAGTTATTTGTAATGGGAATTTTTGATGCAACATCAACTTAACATTGACTAGTTTTATGTCAAGAGAGAGGGGGAGCCGATATTTTTATTTTTACTGTTTTCCTTTGGAAAACTAATCAAATATGAATGAATTAATGTACATCCCTGTTGAAATGCTATGTTAAATATGGCACATAAACTTTATAGAATGCGTGCTATGTGCTACAATATCAACGTCTTTTTGAAATGACTATCACTTGTACGATTTTCATAAACAGCGATAAATTCATTACATTAAAACAAAAAAACTTTGGACTTAAAGAAAAACAGCATTCATGTGTTCATATCTCTTAACCCTCTTTATGTATAATTTTCTTTCGAGGTAGTATAAATTTGAAAGGTTCCATTGTGTCCGATTTCACATGGATTGGGTGTTAATTGCCAGTAGCGGGACAGAACCTCGTGAGTGGGTTTCTGGTCAGGCTGTACCCGAGTCATAGAGTGACGGACGCCAAGGATTAACGTCGCTTGTAATTGGCCGGCGTCTGGTAACAAGAAACCGGATTCCGAGGGGACAGTTGATATGAAATATTGCGGTCAGTCCATTCTTTATAAGGGAAACGAGGAAGGTCCTTTTTCCGTATCGTTAAGGGGCCCAGCTTATAATAATAATAATATACCAGTGTTATTACCATATCGTATCGCATCGAGCGGCGTTGCTCATTGAAACCTACCGGAGACACTTTGGGTGGCTTGCTTATGTTATTTGTCCGAGACGAACCGGCGGCCCCGGGACAGGAATTTTAAGTGGGGCGTTAAGTAGAAAGTTCCGTGCAGGTTAGAGATACCAACATTACACTGAACCTCAAGAGTGCACCCTCCAAGTCAAGGGAAGAGGCTTGAAGTGCAAGAATTTTGTCAGAGTATCTTTTAATAATCAGAAAGTGAATAGTTATTAATGCAAAAGAATAATTTCTTCAATTAAAAATTAGAAATCCAGGCTGAAGTATAAATAACACAAAATAAGGACAAAATGCAAATATTTCTATTAACAGTCAGTTTTACTTTCAATTATTCTGTTTGGTAACCTCTTTATACAAAAAAATTTCACCTCACAGATATAAGTTTACGCCTAGAGAACCAAATATAGAGAAACCTCATAACTAGGACTCTAATCCTATAAGTTTTAGTTTCTAGGTTAAATATTACTAGTAAACATCACACCACAATCTCAACAGAGAATTTAAAGTTTCAAGACAGTATTGCTATGACAGACTCTAAAGTGCCTGTTAATTCTGTTACCGAAGAATAAAAGAGTAAAAGAAAACAATGCAAATATTACATTTTATTTAGCTTGATTATACCCCGTGAGATCGCGCTGACTGGACGACTGGATTGGATCGATAGGGACGGAGGACATTTCAGTACTTCAGCCTTGCTCATGGCTGACTGTTTGTGCCTACGCCCCCAATGGGATCACCTCTGGAAAGAAGGGGTGATATGAGGTAGACAAGCGGTGAGATATGCACTTACACAAGGTCCCTAACGAACACCCCGACGCCAGCGGAGACCCCCTCCAAGGATCTCGAGCCCATCAGAAAGGCCGCTTCCACACAGATCATTCTATAGGGCTAGTCTCTGTCACACAGCACCAGCCTACCTCACTTGACAGGACAGGAGAGTGGGAATTCGTGGAAAGGAAATGTCTATCCCAGCATTTGCTAAAGTGAAAATACGAAAAACCTCAATGTCAGAATTTGAACCGGGCCTCTTATATGTCTACGGCTCGATTATAGTGTTGGCATGTTAAGGTCAAAAGCCCGAGATGCCTTACTGCTTACTACATTTGCCTCCTAGTGAAGTAGACTTTGACTTGACTGAACAGACTGCTCGTGTGTGAACCCAAATTTATGCAGACAAAAGGAAAAATGAATTACTTCACAAATAAAGCAAATGACAATCGCAATAAAAGTGGAGTACAGGAATTGAAACTATTAGGACCTTTCTTTAAATCAGAAATAATTTGAATGAAGTACTTCTTTTCCGTTGATATTATCAAGAAGATGCTCGTGCGAAAAGTGTGTATAATGCGAATGCGCCAATCCATACGCGCATAAAGTGACCTCAGAAAAAAATATGTACTTATAAAAATGTCGTGTTTATAGGCGACTTATAATAAAATTAAGTAATTATTATGCTTATCTCTGGATTGATTTTAGGCCATTTCTGTAATCCAGATCAGACCAGAGTTTTCTATTGGATTCAGGGCAGGACTGTGTGATGAGATAAAAATATGTTGGAACATTCTACCATGGAGATAAATAGAAGTGTTTTCAACAACATAATTAGTGTTAATTACTCCATAATATGTCATGCATACTTAAATAATTATAATGTTTAAAATGTTACAAGAGTATTCTCAGATCTTCTGTTTTCTATCACATCCAAACACTCAAAGATACTGTAAGTTCATTCTTCTATGGAATTCCTGGGATCAACCTTCCAAACACAACATATTAGACTTGTAAATTATCTGTACACAACCCTCAGAGAACGAGTATATGATAGGTACTGTTGTGTACAGCGTGCATTAATATATATAAAGTTTTATTTCCATACTAAGTCAAATTTTGTTTTACAATGCTAATATTTGTTGCAGAAAGCGATTTATAGTCTTGCCATAAACACTGTTACAAGCTTTTGAAAGAAACTGTACCAAGTGTTTTGGCGATCAGGTAATAGTTTAGCTGCCATATACGGTCACCGTAATTTGAGTTCAGGTGCTGTAGAAAGTGTACATTATTTGGAATGGGGAGATTATGAAAACCACGTTTCCGCAATAGCCCTTCATAGGGTTAAAAATATCATCAAGCGAAATTTTTCAGGTCTCTAAAACGCTGGAAATCAGTGGTGTATCCCACCATCCAACGCTTCGCTGAGACCGCTACATTGATGACCACTTGGACATTCGAACTCTGTGTGGATCGTAGATGTCAAAGCAGTCGGCTCATATTTGGCGAAATTCAGCAAGAAAGCAGGCAGGATGAGATGAGCATACACAGGAGTTCATGTATAAAGTACTTAGACAGGACACTGGACTGAGGACTTTTCGAACATATGCAGTACAGAACTGAAGTTGAGATCAAACGACTACTACAGCGTTACGCTAACAACGGACTGACGAGAAAGTATTCAATGACGAGGAAAGCGCAAACGTCAAAATGACAGAGTTATTCCTTCACTTCTCAAAAAGTTTACGAGAGATTCATCCTACCTCAGTAAGGGTTTGGTGATGGGTGAGCTATGATGATAACACCAAGCTCCGTTTCGATCTTAAATGATTGAAGACAACCTCCAAAGTGTTCAAAACTATTCTGCCGAAACCTGTGGAGAAAAACCTGAACATGACGTTGTTCAACAGCAAATATTGGAACATCTAGCAAGATTCAGTTTCAGCCCATAAGGATAGGTCCACGCAGTCGTGGCTGAGAGAAATGTTGCAGATTTTATTACAGCTTCTAGCAATCCCAACCTGAACACTCTGGGCAAGAAAAGCATTCTAATAGTGAGAGCTTCAAGCGGTCCTTGGAGTCAATAGAATCAGATTTCCCAACGGAAGAAGTGCGTGCCAAACGGACTTCGGCCATATGTGAGGGAAATAGGGCTCCATTTTGAGAAGAAATTGGTGCTAAACTTTTTGGAATACATGGGAGAACAACGTACCCAAAGCAGATGAAAAAATATACAAATTTTGTTGTAATTATTTAACTAAGCTTTGTAACAGCCTTTATGGCAAGTTTCAACTCCTTATTTTATTTATATTTACAAATAAAAATATTATATAGTCCACATGGGTGTGCTTTTAAGAGCACTACAAGATTGTTTTCTAATGTAATCAAATGCAATTGATGTCATTCTAGCTCACAGTAAAGTCACGTCTAGGAAGAACATATCTGCAACAATAGTAGAATCTATGCTGCTGCCAATTAGTTTACAATTTTACTGTAACATTCATACAAACAGAGCTTCTGTCCAAATGCAATGTAATGTTTGGCTCCTGATGTCATAATTAGCTTCCGTTTGTGTCTCTGGAATCCAGCACACTGGTTCTAACAAGCTCGTATCACGATTACATTCTCACAGTCAAACAGGTTTTCTGGGAGCCAGTAAATAAAGTCGTTTCTCTTATTTTATTTGCTGAAGTGCTGCTACTTTTGTCCATTTATATAATAATAATTTTCTCGCTAAGTAAGTGTCAGCGATCTCTGCTCATAGGTGAGTAGTTTCAAGTTTACAATTTGGTGAGAGCAAGATTTCTGATTCATTTTATTAGAACAGATCACACGGCCTGCTTTATGTACAAATAATAAGTTCCTCGTATGTTTCTATTCTCCTTAGCCTCTCCTATTTCTTTTTCTGCAAGTGTTTTGTCTGAAAAGAAGCAATTGGGGATCTGATGACTAAATAATATTTATTTTTGGAACTTGGTATTGCAAATTAAGTTGATGTAATCAGGGAACGGTTAATTATGTGTTTTCAGATACAGCTTCCAACTCTACGAAATTTAGATGTGTGCTCTATCTACAGCTCAACAAGAATATGCAATTATATTTTTACATTTTATGAATCCCCCATATAGTTCTATTATATTTATAATAATTAAAATTGAAACATATTCATTAAACACTAAAAAACTCTCATTAGCCATCCTTTTTGCTTCTAAATGTTCTCTTTAATTTATTTGGTATGTCAGCTAAGTCAGTTCTCCTTATTAGTTATTTTATATACTCTGTTCCTTTTTCTTTCTTTATGCTGACAAACGTTTATCTGCTTTTTTTAAAGCCTTTCCATTTTTAACTCTCTCCATTTCATACAAATTTTAGTTTCCTTAATTCCATTTTTTTCCTCATCTATAAAAATATCACTTAATTATTCACCATTACAGTTCAGGTGGCAGTGTTTCTGACTTTCCAACAATAAACCAGATTCGACATTATTTCAGGCAGGTTGTGTGGGAAAAGTTTTCCCCTGAGTACGCCACTGAAGTAAATCAATTGCCAATGCACTCTCCTGCAGGTCGGATATTGCCTAAACACGTGATGGGGATATTTGGGAATAGTGTTATATCCTGTCGGCTCTGCTCCCAAGGAATTTCGTATTAAAGAACTCTTTTGCATAGCAGATTAAATGAATCTAGGCGGACACATTTCTCCGTCGCCGCCAGGGATTGAACCCGAACTGTCTACTAAGTAGCCCAGCACTTTATCATAAGAGTTCGTATACAGTAATATCTGTGTACTAACTGAAATAGCCACCATGACAGGTTAATGATAAAAGCGAAAAATATTTTAGTAATACTAAAAAAAGTTATGGTTTACTGGCACATTGTTCTAAGCAGCGAACTCATGACCGCTGGAGAAAAGGCATTGAGTCATTGGAACTAACGCAGAGAATATGCTTATTTTACTAAGTGCGAGCGACATAAAAAGGCGTGTTATATAAATACCACCATCAGCTATTTTCTTTGGAAACAGGAGTCCAGAATTGCTGATACTCAGACAGTTTTGGTTCAAGGAAATCGATAAGCTTCAGAAGTCGACGGATCCTTCACTCGAACAGAACAAGTAGCAAACTGATTGCATCTTGTGAGACAGACGACCTCTCGAGAAGAGAATGGAATGGGGGACGATTTCAGACTTTAACTCGACATGGTGTTCGTGAATTGTGTAACAGCACCATCACCCCGTTTCTCTCACAGTTATCGCTTTTCATTCTCTTGAAGCATTGCTTCTAAACTATAATAAAATATCATCCATGTTGAAATAATATTAAATTTTATATTTTGTGATGATTATTTCACACTAAAAATTATGATTGAAAAACAGATTTAGTTTAATATGGAAACACATTTAACTTTCGTGTTCTTCAAAAAGGCATTTGACAAGGCATATAGTTAAAAACAACAATAGGGAAATAAACAATTTTTATTATATCTCCAGAGTGAAAATATTCACTTTTGAATTTTCCTATCGGGTTTAGTTCCAGCGATATCCAAAAACTCAAATTCTAAATTTTAATTGATAGTTTCAATGATAATTGAATTTTTCAATTTTAGGACAATGAGAGGTACTCGCTAGTCAAAATAATAGTAAAATGAATTTATATACACTGATTAAAACGTTAACAATAGAAATAACACAACACATATCTTCATAGGTCCTGAAAATGCTTGCTGCCTGGTTGCTTTCTCTTGTGCCCAATAACGCCCCAACGGTGCAGAATCCCAACCACCTTAACGTTTTTCCATTGTGGTTATGTATAAAAACGCTTTCCCTGTTCATCTCTTACAGCACCAACATTTTTAGGAAGAAAGGTTAAGTGTGCATGGAAGAAATTGCCGGTCCTGGTGGTGTAGTGGTTTTTTCGGGGCGTAAAAATCCTAAGTATGACTTTCTTCGGAAGGGAAGTAAAGTAGCGGGTCCCGTGTCGTACATTTATGGCACGATAAAGAACCTCAAGCCTGAAAGAAGAGGCCTCTGAGCAAAATTTGTCGACTGTTTTACGCGCTGATGACCTGAGATATTAAAGAAAGTACGTAAATAAATCAAATAAAAAAAGGAAGAAATTCAGTTTTAGTGACAGCTTACACTCCGTTTCTTTATAACAATGCAGTAATGTGTTCACTAAAGATACATATTGTTCGTCCTTTCTATTGCCAAAAACACTTCTACCACAAAGCACGCCAGGCCGCAAGTTTCACATTTGTTAGCTTACTTTCAAAAACTCCCTTATTTGTGGGTCAACGAAAATACCCTCCTTTTGGAAATAAATGGCATTTCCTATAGACTGCAAGTCTAGTAGTTTCAGCAACATATCTACTTAGAGCCCAATATTTTGCTTATTTTTTCCTTGAAAGCCACCTAAGCCTGATTGATTGCATAACTGTACCACCTTCCTAGTGGTGGAGAATTCATAGGGAGGATTCACTTAAGGACTTGTTTGAATCATTGTTGCTGTTACTATCAATTTCTTGAAATAACTTATGGGAAACTGGTACTTGTCAAGTTTCGCTATGAGGGAATGGTCTAATTGATGACGACACATTTGCATAAATAACATTGGATTTGTTTTCTTAGTCAAACTTGATATTTTCAACATACAGAAGCGATTTTGTTGTTCCCACCAAATCATAGGCACGGCAAATGCTGAGGGCTGTAATTTCCCATATAACCACTTTCTCGAGTACAACTATTATAACAGTATTTTGGAAGCCACTCTTTATTTTAATCACCAATTTTGCAACCAAAATAATGAAAGTAAGTTATTTTTGTAATTTTATATATTTTACTTCATTTGAGACATTGGTGTGAGCTTTCCACAAACATAACGAAAATTATTTGGATGATTACCACTCTGACGTTTCTCACTTTGTCCATGCTGAACACAGAAATAAAGTCACTACACCGACCAACAATAACACACCCTGCCTTGCTTCAAAGAACTACAGTACTAGACTAAATCATCAAACCAAAACTTCAAACAAAAGTATCAGGTAGAACAATTTTATAAGAATCAATAACATATTTATCAGCACATTTATCTCTTAAGATTTACATTTCCTTTCAATGCAAACTTCCGCTCCGGCTCTCCCAGTCCAGCAGGGGACTTCCGGTAATAGTGACACACAATAAGTTTAAGATTGGGAAACTCACCAAGTGCAAACATTATCAAGTGTCATAATTATGTTTTACTGCAAACAATGCAAGTAACAAACTCTTATCGTACATGATATTACTTTTGCCACAGTCGGGGATCAAATAATAATTAAAAGGGAGACCTGATAGGCTGATTTGAAGGATTTCCGTTTCTACGTATCAAAATTGACAAGAAATGGCCATTATTGTTTCGGATATAAAATCCGTATTCCCTAGTGTAATTAGAGATTCTAACAACAGATAATGTCCTTCCAATAGACCAACTCCAATATTTATAATATATTCAAATTGATATTTTAACGCAATGTAGATCAGTCAATACGGGTATTAGAGCTTATCAACTCTACCATAGATGAATTCGTTATTGAAGGAATTGAAACATCGACCTTACGGGTCTACCAATAAACAGAAATCTAAACAACGATTAAAGACTTTACACACAGTCAATAAAACAATTCAATTTTAAACAAGTGAGTAATATAAGTAAAATCCCGACTATTTGCGGACGATTTAGCATTTATGGAATCTTCAGAATAAAGTACAATGCTCAATTTATAATCTCTATAAAATTAATAGAAAACATAGAAATTTCAACTGAAAAAACAAAAAGATTGGCATTCTGCGGTAAAGAACATATCCGAAGCAAAATAACAATGTAAATCAAATTTTAGAAAGAGTAAACAAAATTAATCTTTTGGTATATAATTTGACATTTACGTACGAAAGGAATATTTCTAGGAACATAATAAATACAGGAAAATAATCAAATTCCTAATAATGTGTTAAACCTCTCAAAGGCTGATAACCGGCAAGGGGATGGGGAATGTAATTGAATCCAATTGTGTGTGTCTTCTTAATCTGCTCTTTCTTCTTCCTCTTCTTCTTTTACGTATATTCAATTTTACAATTGTTCTTTTTTGTTTATTTTATCTTATTCTACTTTTATTTATAACTTATTTTATTGAAAATATGTGTATGTTTTATAGTTTATTATGAAATATCTAATATAAAAATATTTTACTGAATCAAAAAGATCTAATGAATTATAAAAGCACATACATTCGTTGCACCCTTGCACCTGTTGAAGTTGCGTTGGTGTCACTTAATAAATACACTGCTATTACTACTACTATTTCTACTACTACTACTACTACTACTACTACTACTACTACTACTACTACTACTACTACTACTATTACTACTACTACCACTACTACTACTAGTCGCATGCCCCTATATAAGATCCTTGCAAGACTTGTCCTCTCCTATGATAGTAAACTTGAACTTTGAAACAACAATATATTAGAAGAAAAGCACCTTACAAAATGACCTCCATGAAGAGGACAGTGAAATGTCCAAATTAAACAACATTAAAAAGGAAGACATCAAACAGAACTTCATATACAGGAAGGTTATTTGAGTTACGGACGGCCTGATTGAGGTTGCTTATTGGGGAAATGCAGTCACCGCGATCGGAAAAGGGAGGAACCAGTCGCCTTGAGTAAAGTTAGTACTTCGATTTTACTATTTATATTTTTACTGAAAGCATAAAATGATACTGTATTTAAAACTGGTAATAATAGGCTTTAACCTGTGTTATAGGAAATGTAGGAAAGTATTTCCCCCAACAGCAATGCATTACTTATATCTGCGTAATAACTGCTATATTTCCTGTAACTTTTCTTCAATAAGAACGTTTCTTATCTTTGACAGATGCTGTCTCTTGTAACTTTTTAACAAGTCGGCGAGCAGTTTCTCTATCTAGAATATAATTATCAGGATGTATTATTTTGCGAATTGCTTTGCCACTTCTCTGCAAGCCCGTTCATATTTATATACTAGCATAACTAACGAAGAATTAGCACACAATTTATACATACTTAAAGGATCGAATAACATAAGAAAGCACAACTACTCACAAAAAGTCTTCCTCAAACTAACTACTTGCACTGGTTGGCAAAATATAGGACACACAATTTAGAATTCTTTAAATTATTATATCGAACTACGAAAATTAAACGTACTGCACGTGGTAATATCTTTTGTAGTTTTCTATGACAATTGATGATTTGGTTTATTCACGGACGCTCTTTATAAAAGTATCATTCAATTCAGGGCGTGAAACGGCCGACAAATTTTACTCAAGAGGCCTCTTCTTTCAGGGTTTGAGATTCTTTATGTGTCATAAATATATGACAGCGATTCCACTTACTTCTTCTCCTTTACTTCTCTTCCGAAGGAAACCCGAAACCCGAAAACATCCATCGACCCTGATCGAATTAAACTCGCTCTCTTTGGTCTTCGAGGCAAATTGATTACTACTAAACCAACAGGACCGACTGTCTATGAAAGACCCAGCATATTTCCAGATGGATTTTCTTACTTAATTCCTCCAAAATTTTTTCATCAAGCATTTTGAATTGGTAGGAACGGAGGAGGGCATTTCGGTACTTCAGCCTTGCTCAAGGGCTGGCCATTTGGGCCAACGCCTCCAACGGAGGCACCTCCACAATATAGGAGACACCGGGCGGCTGGATACAGGGCAGTGAGGCACAAACATGGAGGAGTCCCTAACAAAGTTTCCAGATAGTACATCCCAACCCTACGGAGCCCCCATCCAAAGCGCGAGCAAACTGTACACAGTAAGTACCAGCCACCTTTCCTGACACGTCCGGTCCTGTAACAGAAGCAACGGAATAAAATGAAGAGCGGTAAATTCATAGAGAGGAAATATTCACCTAAGCTACCAAGGAAAACAATGAAAATATCTTAGGTCAGGATAACTGGCCCCAAGTGATTTAAGCCCGGAGCCTGTTCTATGCAACCCCTAAGTGTTACTGCCTGAGCACCCTGCTCGGTTATCAGAAAATATAATCCGAAAATTTCCTAGAGCCGCCATCACTGTAGCGGCTTAGTCGGCCCCAACAACGCAGCGTAATTATGACACGGTTTGTTTGTGGCCCCACGTTGGCGCTATATTATGAAGCAGTTTAGTAGGTTCCGGTTATGCGCTCCAGGTTGGTCACCAATTTTTTTTAGTCGGTCCTGGTGGTGTAGTGGTAACCATACTTGCCTCCTAAACCCAAGATCGCGGGTTCGAACCCGGCCAGGACCGATGGATTTTTTTCGGGCGTAAAAATCCTAGGTATGGCTTCCTTCGGAAGGGAAGTAAAGTCGTGGATCCCGTGTCGTACATTTACGGCACGAAAAAGAACCTCAAGCCTGAAAGAGAGGCCTCTGAGCAAAATTTGTCGGCCGTTTCACGCCCTGAGTTGAATGGGACGCTGATGACCTCAGCTGTTAAAGAGCGTCCATAAATAATTCAATAAAAAAATTAAAAAAAAAAAAACAATTTTTAAATGATTTGTTGTCGACGTCTAGAGGCCTCGTGTTGTGGTGCCAATTTTCAAGTGGTTTTGTAGATTGATTATTTATCGCTTCGATATTGTTGCCCACTCTTCAATTACCATTTCTCAGGCTGATTTCTGTTATTTTATTGGTTGGATTTAACAGGACCGGGAGAGGAATCCAATAATGTAAATAAGCCGCGATTCTACATAATATGTATTGGTACTTTATAATGTCCAAAATCTTTCGCGTCCTCTGGTGTTTTTTGCACGATAGACTTAGCTGGGTCGAATATAAAAACTTAGTTGCCGCGAGCGAAACTTACCGATGAGTTCCGCGGCGGGTAAAACTGAAAACTGCTTAATTGGTGTATCGGAAGTGCATAACAGAACTGCGTAACCGATAACTGCTTCTCAACAGACAAAAACAAAAACTGTCTAACAGAACTGCGTGTATCTTGCCGTGTGTAGGTCTTATGACTGCGTACTGAGAACTGAGAACTACTAAATGGGTTGTATATCACTGCGTCTGAAACTTCTGCTTGTGACTCGCCGCGTGTAAAACTTCAAACTGAGTAATGCGTTCTGAAAACTGAGGAATTGCTTGTCTCTATCCGCGTGCAGATCTTATAACTGCGTGCCCAAGCAAAGTCAAACTTACAACTGCTTCTGCGAACTGGTTAACTCAGTCGAACTGATTGCCCTAGCCGAACAACCACCTCTTTAAATATTAAATTCAAATAAAATCATCGTTGGCTTTAACGGTGCCATGGGGTCACATAATTATGTTATCAGTGGGAGTGAATCGGAGGAACTCTTAAATCACTTGGAATTCTAATTTCGCTGATGCACAAGATATGAGTGCATTTTACAAGCCTTAGTAAATTTGCGTTAGATATTATTAGTTGTATAAATACAACCATATTGGGGAGGCAAGCAAAGCACTTAAGAAAGAAGATACAATCGGAAACTTTACTGAGATTAAGAATAAACAATTGTCAACAATTTGAAGAAAATAAATAAAAAAATATACTAAAAATGCAGAATATTGCATACGTGAACAAAAAAATGATTAGACTAGGTAAATTTCGGAAACAATGAACAGCAGAAGCTGTATCACACAATAAAGAAATAGTTGTAGATTTAAACAGCATATTTGCCGTGTTGTTCGAAGTTTAAAATACTTCAAGGATTCATCGTCAGATGTGTTACATTCATATCATATTTCAAATGTTTCTAAAATACCATCGTCAAACTTCTAACCTCATCTGTGCTTTTCCGTAAATAGGGAAGTTTTTCTACAGATGTTTTAAATGTGGTATTTTTGGCTAACGGATGCCATATTCAGGTAGCAAACCCAGGCCCGCCCACAGCGTTTTAGCGACACAGGCAGAAGCTGCTTAGCCATTGGATACACGGACATCTTATCGCTAGACAAATGTGGGTCTGCAAGGTACTGTCCCATCGCGATACTCTATCGATACTCTCCAACTCTCGACTAGAGACAAATAGCCGCAAACTGAGAGAGGAAGAGAAGTCTCTTGTCAGACAAATGTAGTATGAAAAGATAACAGAAAAGGAAAACCCAGGAAGGAGGGGAAAAAAATAATATGTCAATAAATCTACCGGTGTTGGAGGTGGAAACTTGCCTGCTAGAGTGGCATAGGTTGTTCTTTCTGCAGGAAGTTTAGCGGAAACCTTCGCTCCTCTTTACTCTCTTTTGCTCTCAAATGCTTTATTCGTTTGTACCATTTCTTCACTATATTTTCATGTTTATATTTCACATTTCTCTGTGCTTACCATTATATTTTCTTACTTTTATTTTCATTAAATAATGTGATGATTTCTTCTTCTTCTTCTTCTTTTTCTTCTTCTTCTTCTTCTTCTTCTTCTTCTCCTCCTCCTCCTCCCCCTACTTCTCCTTACACATTCCTTTCATTTTTTTTCCTTATTTCTCAGGGTTTTTTTCTCCACATTTTTTAATCTCCAGTACCGTTTAGAATTTTTATTATTTTTCCCCTAGGCATTAATTACATAGCCAAAGAGTAATTACTTAAGTTTTATTTTAATTCCAGTTCTTAAAGTCTTAAGCTGTTAAGACCCCATGTCGAATGACAAGATCTTCGGGAGTGGTGGGGACGCAATTATTTCATTTTATTTTACATATACAACAAAGTCAGTACAAATCAAAATATTCCTCAATAAGGATATATTTTTTCAGCAACCAATCTACTACTATATCATCCACTATTCTCACCACAGCAATAAGAACAAAGTAAGGTTTCTGCAAGCAGAATTAAATAATACATTAGCTGTTTCTTTTAAAATAACTCAAAGTACGTATAATTCTCTATAGACAATGTGCTAGTAGAATTATTGGGTGGTATAGCCCTGCAGTACACTTTCATTTTACTTATTACATTCATTAATTTCTTTCAGACTGCCTCTGTGATTGTGATCAACCTGTCTTCGGTTCCAATCACGTGATGCCAGTTGCTTGAGTGCCTTTTTTCTTTTTCTTTTTTTTTTTCTGAGCTATTTCCTTGCCCTGAAAAAGTGTCTTTAAGCGTTGTGGACTTCAGACTCATTCATACACTCATTTCTTTTTTGATCTTCGATGTTAAATAGGACAAACTGTATAAAAAAAAGTATTTGATACTTCGCTAATCTGTTGGAGAGCTATACACTTATATTTTAAGTTTGAACAAATAACTGTTCTGTTCAATAAAGAATGATCATATTTTTATTATAGGCATAATTTCTAATGCTGAAATTTAACTTTTGCAATACTTTGCTTGTTTAATGTACACGTGGTACTAGTTTCACTGTTGTCATTTCCAAACACCGCCTTTTAGAGATGTGTAAGTTGAATATGTTTAGTTCCACTAATAGCAAACTGGAGATGCTGCTCTGAAATTTTGCTGAGACCCATATAGGACTAAAGGGGGTTTGTTCTTCCCTATAGCAGAGGTAGAAGATGATTAAAAATATTTAAAGAGGAGAGGTAATCAAGTTCAAAGGAAGCTGAACTATAAGCTCCAGTTTGTACTGTAATGGAGGTGATGGATTTATTTATTTATCGACGCTCTTTAACAGCTCAGGTTATCAGCGTCCCATTCAACTCAGGGAGTGAAACGGCCGACAAATTTTGCTCAGAGGCCTCTCTTTCGGGCTTGAGGTTCTTTTTCGTACCGTAAATGTACGACACGGGACCCCGGCTTTACTTCCCATCCGAAGGAAGCCGTACTTAGAATTTTTACGCCCGAAAAAATCCATCGCTCCTGGCCGGGTTCGAACCCGCAATCTTGGGTTTAGTAGGCAAGTATGGTAACCACTACACCACCAGGACCGACATGTAATGGAGGAAAAACATTAACATTGTTGCTGTCATTGTGAGAGAGGATCGTCAAACAACATTAAGAACGTTTACAGAAATCCTGAAAACTTCACAGGGTGCCACCCATACTGATTGGTAACTGAAATGTTGCATATGAGACGTGTTTGTGCACGGTGGGTTCCAAGACTGCTGACTCCTAAACAAAAGAACGTTCACGTGCAGGTATCATTGCAGTTGAAGATAATGTTACAGGAATATGTGGAGTTTCTTTCAAACATCACAAGCAAAAGATCCAATTTTCGGGCAACAAGTTGGATGGTCTATCACGATAGTGCACGGCCGCAAATTGCACATGTTGTTGCTGAATGTCTCACAAAAAGCAATGTGAGTGTGCCCCTCACCCTTCCAATAGGAGTGTAACTTTTTTCCTTTTCCACAAATTGAAGAAGCATCTTCATGGGGGGGGGGGGATATTCCATTATCAGAAGCAGTGGTAAAGACTGAGGAGGCGATTCTGTAGAATCTGTCAAAAAATGGCTTCCAACATGCCTTGAAAATCGGCAGAAAGGCTGGAACGAGTGAACTGCACCCAACGGTACTTCCCTGAGAAAGATTATAAATATTTTGACGATGAGCAAAGTTATGTCGTCAAAAGAATTATGATCATTTTTAATCGAACAGCCCTCGCTTTATTATCGCTATTTTTATTTATGAGACACACAACATCAATAGGAATGTCGCTCAGGAATTGTTGAATGAAGTCAACAACGATTCAGAACTTCTTGAAAAGGTCATAACCGGTGATGAAACATAAGTATGACTTCGAAACCAAGGCCCAATCGTCCCAATGTAAGCTGCCTGAAGAGCCAAGACCATTTATATGTACCATGCATTCCGTCAGCCACCTGCTGGTCACATATGCAATGGCTGGCCGCTTACCAAATAAATAACACCATTATCTATCTGCTGGCAGATGGCCGAATGGGACGCATAGTAAATTGTATTAGGAAAGGTAAACTGTTATTCAAATAAAGTTTTGGACAGTAGCATTTTAAGTTTAAGAGGTCCGGTTATCTTATGACAGCTAAGAAAAAAACCCAGTTTCAGAGATATTTGAATGTTTCATATATATATATATATACACTCATACTACATCATCCCCCAAGCATGTTGAAAAATGAAAGTTTTACAGTGATGAAATTATCAATGAGAAGCTACCAGACTTGAAGGGAATGCTTGAGGACGTTAAATAAAACAGAGCTAGAAAACTGAAAGAAAACTGCAGGTGTAATGTTTTAAATAGTGGAAAAGCAAAAGAATGAAAAGGATCAAATTGTAGAATTAAGACCAGAGTTATGACTGGTTGCAAAATATGAACCAAATAAATTATGTGAAACTCTTGTAAGCAGTGCAACCAGAAACCTAAGGGGTCTAATAAGAGACAAATTTAATTGTCTAATCCTGGAAGTACAACAGAAAATAAAATATGACCTTCCACCAGCGTTCCTCATTATCATTATCACAGCACCATCTCTCGTCATCACTATCCCGAAAATTAACACCCTCTCTACCTATTTCTCTTTCCCATTGTCATCATCATCACCATGCCTATTGTCGCATCGACAAAATAATTATATCATCATTCCCCAGCTAGGGCATAGGAATATAGCAAACCATGAGAGTTGTGTCCTTATTACACCAATCTCTGTAGGCCATGTCCATGGATCTTCCCTCCACCTCTCTCACTCACTCGAGAATTGTTTCCTCCGAGGAGAAACTCGAAAAACTTCCGTACAGTTCAAAGTTTCTGGTAAGCGCTCAGAAAAGGAAGAAGAAGGGACAAGAAAACTCCGCTCCAGAAAAGTAGGCCCTTTTTCCCCTTTTATTTAATTCGGTCAATGGAGAAAGTCAGGCGTCCGGCGTCTCTGTGCCGTTGTCTCCGTCTAAGGGCGTGTACCCCTGGAAACACGTGGCCCGGTGCAGCGGATCCATGCTGTGTATTAGAACACATTCTGTGGCCGTTGGCTGTGGCCGTTGGTGTTGTCCTGCTTTGATTCCTACCTACTGCCTGAGAAGGCGATATTCGGTAAAATTGGTGCCGTTATTCATTCCATTGCAAGTCATTCCGATATCACCCCACGACCTCGTAAAGTGCAGATCTAGATCCCCCATGTTAAGTGTTTCTGCTGCATTCTCTTTCCATTTCATCCCATCCATCTCTTACATCAAGTGAGAAAAGTGATTGGTATAAATTTTGCTTCCTTTCCATAACCCACAAACAAATTTATTTAATTAAAGGAATCTGCAATACAGAAATACACTTGACGTGCTTCTAAGGTTCTGTTAAAGCTTTAAATAGCAGCATAAATATATCTGAAAGGTTATGTAAATCAGTCATCATAACAGAAAAAGCACACACCTCTAAACATTTAAGATAATGGAGTATAGAACGATTTCTGAACGTATGACGTTTTAACAAAGGAATGCAATTGGAAATACATAAAATGTTCGGATTGGAATGCATTCACAGAGGGCACCAGTAGCTGCTGATGGCAGAGGTCTGTCATTCTTAGGGTGTAAAGCAATCTCGTAACAACTTATTAAATATAATGAAATAAATTGATTTTGAAATTTATCCTTTCCTTGGCCTTTTTCGAGGTTTCCCCTGGTCGCGTGGGAGAATTTCTCACGAATTTTCGACTCTCCCATTTGTCATTTCTTACCATTGGTTCTGCTACAGGTATAAGGTGCGTTGGTGCGGTGTGACGGTGGATTGCACTTTAGAAAGATTTCTGCCCCGGCGTCTGGTATGAAAGTGGCGCTTCTAAAGAACTCGAACTTCGACGTCGAGGTGCTCTATCTGGAAAAAATGTAAGGGACCATCTCTATGTCCATGCGTCAACGTCCTTGGATTCAGGTCACGCCCCATACCTTCTTCCCGGAGGTGTCCCAACTGGAGACTTAGGCACAAACGGCCAGCCCTTGAGCACCTATGAACACAATTCAATTCAGCTTACGTATCAGAAACGATATGGATCGTAACCTTCGAGATCTTTGTTTTAAACTTTTCATAGCTTACCTTTGGACTTCATTAACATATACCAGTCTTAAATAAATATTTCAAATTGACTGTTATCTCGCTTTGGCAGCTGCACATTAATGTACCCAGAGAACTTAAAATACCTGGCAAGTTAAGCCCAGTGCCTGGCGTGTAGCAACCGAGAAGTGCGGAAATACAAACTAAGTTTTCAATAGAAAGTTAACTTCATTCATTCTCACTATTTTACATTTCCATCTTCCAGAAATTATCCAGCGTTATAGAACTATAAAAGTAAAAATAAAACACAGTGTACTCAACAGGAATCTAAAATGACATCCAGTGTGAGATTCATTCCTTTGTCAACAGTAGAGTTAAATTTCATCAAAACTAAGAATCCGTATAATTTGACCACCAAAGAAATTTTATTTGTTGGAAGTTCCTGCAGGAGTGAGATAAATAAATGTTGAAGAATAGGAACAGGTTCTTGGAATTTAAAGGAAAAATATGAATAAATATAATTTACGTGCAATTTCAACTTAAGACGTCCTAAGATCATATATGTCAACACGAAAGGAAGAATTAGAAAACAGAGAAGATAACACTAAGTACTCCTAATTTATATATATAAAGATAGTTTCGGAGAAAGTAGAAGAAAAAGACGTGTACAGGGTCTCCGTGTCTTCTAGTGAGGCATATCACCCATGTGCCGCCGACGCCAACTGGCAACAGCACACAATATGCGTAGCCAAGATGCCAACTGTCAGATTAAAAATATCCCTGTCAGTACTAAGTTAAACCCTCAACAATAACCGCACAAACACAAAGGGAAATATTGCTTCTCTTTTGTTCTCTGAAGTTTTTTTTAACACATAAACTTTATTTTTATCTTAATGATTGAGACAATGTGGACAGTTTACGAGACAATGCCGCCTGCCGAGCTGGAACTAAATTAAAATGGTCTTCAAGACTCTTTATGTCACTTTGAGAATTCGTAAATTGGCTTTCAAAGCGCCGGTTGTTCTCTGGGTTTAGGAATTCAGAAGCCAGCCGCGCTAGGATGAGGAAGGAGAAATATCCCAGATGGATATCTCTAGAAATTGACTACCGGCTTTCAAAGGGAACGGCGGAGTTTTTCACCTTCGGCGATAGGCATCGCTCTGGTCGTCATTAACCCGTGATGAACTGCTGTAACTTTGGTGAGAAACCCAAGGCGCCTTGCCCGGCATTCCTTTATCCCCTCCCCATCTTTGCCATATAACTGTGTAATATGTTAGCTACCCCTAACTGACATTATGTTGCTATTCTCTGCTTTCTTTTGTATTCACTGTGTCCCAACTTATTATTATTTATATCTTCTGCTTCCTCCTTTTCTTCCCTTAATTTGTATTTTGTTTCTTCTTCACATTTTCTAGCTCCTCTGCTTTTATTCTGTCTCTTTCTTCATCTTTTTTCTCTTAACCCAGTCCTTTTTTTTTTTTTTTTTTAGTTTTGTTTGTTTTTTCATTTCCTTTTACCGTTTTTTCGTTATATCATCTTTGTCTTGTCTTCTGCTTCTTGTCAGGTATTTGACAAATTACACATAACTTGAAATGCACATAAATTTCAGATATAATTTTCCATCTCTTAAATTATTCTAGAAACTGAGAGCCGAGCAGCTCCAATGTTCCTTTACCCTAACAAATTCTACTAGAATCACGCCCTACTGGCACATTGTACATTGACATGAAAATCGTGTTAGCCGTAATAAAATAACCAGGAACAGAGTATTTCTTTATTCTCCAAACATTTTCATAATTAGACAATTATAAAATTAATCTTTAACATTATTATATTTATAGTTACAATTAATTTCTTAAAGTCATATATAACCTTTAACAAAAACAACATATTTACATATAATAAAATAGTTGTACTGAAAGCTAGAATAAAATATTCAATATTTCGGATAACTATAAAAGGGAGCCAAGTGACATCATTTTATGAGGTGATTCCATCTATAAGAAGAACAACATTTTCTAATATCATTTTGGCCGTTGGTGTGTTATGTGGACAAAAAAAAAAATAATTTCTGCGCTATATTTCGTGTGCTGTAATATGTTAATGCATCACAACTCACATTTAGAGTATAATAAAAATACAGAACAAACAATGTCCTTTGCCATTTTTTATAACTCGAAGCGTTTTCACATAAATTCTACTGAAAAGTCTGACCTTAATAATAAGATTCTACATGTCTTTCTCTGGATTTTTATGTTTTCATTCATAGTACTCTTATTATTCTGTGTTTTTATCTGTGTTTATCTTTTCGAAAAAAAATCAAGTTTGTCATTATGCACTGTTAATAGCAAGGAATAAAAATAAGAAAAATATTATTAAATGAATCCAATGAGGAAAAAAACTGGAAAAAAATGAGCTCCTGTTACGCTGCATTGTAAAGTTTTATACAACGCGTGTACAGTAAACTCGCGTTCACGCACTTAATTCGTCCCCCTTCATCAGACAGATAACGTTTACATTCGTAATTCAGTTTCACACCACGGTAAAATGTGTTCCCATTTGTTGAGTCATGGTAAAGGAAAGAAGATTGACAGTCAGTACAGTATATTAATGTGTAAATTATAAAAAAATAAAGACAAATTATTTCTTCCTTTTTGTTATCAAGCTCTGTTATTGAGTTTCCCTTTACCGTATACATTAATTTTTTTCAATGTTATGTTTTTATACTTTGAAGTTGATTTGTTGAATTTATTGATTAATTATAATACTGGGTATTACATTTGTATTACAGTTCTAGAATATTATATCACTTCCTTCATATATGAAGACTAGAATACGAGAAGAGAGAACGATCACTGGAGCATATCAATATTTAAGGGGGGTCTATTATCTCTTTGCGTGTAAGGAAAGTGAATTATCTAACCCATTAACCCCATGTGCTATCTGTCCCTAGACGCATTACCAAGAGAATTGGAGCAAAACAGGATTGCACAAAAGATGAATGCGGAGTAGCCACTAGAGACGACAGATACGCTGATCTTCCTCAGAACTACTGTCAGGCATTTAGATTAAACAACATACCCCCGGAAATCCCAAATGTAAAAATTTCAACTCTAAATTCGAACTCGGGTTTTTTCCATAGCAACCTTGTGCTGTAAATAGCTGAACAATCACACCATCTTGCCAATTATATTATTTCTTATGCTTTTCTTAACCTGAATTCCAGACATCAATAGCAGACTTTTCTTGTATTTATATAGACAAATTTTACAATTTTAAACGCTTGTTGTTCTGCCAGTAATCAAAGAATCAACCATTAAATATGAGTGTTTTTACTATGATGGTTCTGTTTGAAAAATTGCGACGAAAACATGTTGAAAAAATAATTAATGATCAAGAATAAAAACAGTTATTGAGTTATCTGGCATATTAATATATAAATAATTGAATTAATGTTTCACTCAGAATTTTCAACAACTGAAAATAATAGAAGTATCGGCGTTATGCATACAGAACTTAACGACCCTTGGAAATAGGGAAGCTAACTGTGAGTAGTATGTGCTTCCTAACCTTGGCTAATGATAAAATGTCACTTTACTCGGCAGCTGTGTTTCTTCCTAAAAGTTCTTCCTATACTGGTTTTAGCTGCTAACTAGGTGAGTAAAAATCCTTAAAGTGCACCTGCAATGAATCTAATGACACCCTTTCTTTAAATTGTTTACTTTTCCATTACTTTAAAATCATTTCCTCTTTTTCACAAGCTCGGTAAAAAGCCACATTTCTTATGACTGAGCATTCCAGCTTTACGTTAAATAGTCCACCTTTTAAGAAATAAGTGTACAAAGCCTGTAAAACAGTGTGAATTTTTTAAAGCAATGGCTGTCGGAGAATTCCAGACATTAAATACTAGCTAGCAAGCGAAACATCTCCTGCTCTTTCACGCTAATGGGCGAACTAACGAGATGGGGAGGCAGCGTGATAGATGGCAGCACAGGAAAATTATATTAGTAACGCTGACAGCAACAAATAGGAACCTTACCGGTACGATCACAAGTTAATTTGCTTTACAATGCCCCATGTACCAGGCACTGCTTCTTTCCGTCTCCGCTCATTTCCTCCTGAACATGCAGGCAAGTAGATCTAGCTCCCTTCCTTCGCGAATAATTAACAAATTCCTAACAAAACGTAGCTTCTGATGCCCATCAGTAAGTAAACACAAGAAGTGCCTACAACTTAAATGTGTAGTGTTCGGATATGAGTTATTATGACTATTTGGTGCTGTAAGCATACGTGCATGCAACGTGATGGTACTGAATTTCCCATAGTTGTTACATTTGTGTCTCCACCACCGCCATTAGAACCACTATCGTCATAAAAAATAATTTTATTCCTATTTTACTTCTTTCTACTTTATTTCATACAGCAGTAACACTGCTCACATTATTATTCTTCAAATCGTCTTAAGCTCGTCACTTTAACAGCTGTTTACGATGTGAAAATGTTATTGTTAAACTACCTTCTTCTCAGGTGACAAGAAAATACATTTGGTGGCCACTGGTATTTTTCACTTTTCTTGGGATCCTTAACATTTCATTCCTCTAACACTCTTCACTTTCTTTCCGTTCTGTTCGTCTCGTTCATATTATAATTTCAAAAATGTTGAATGCCGATGACAGATGCATTCACGCGAATTGCCTGAATCCAAATCCAGGACTGAAGAGTAACTTTACCAGGGCATAGTGGGTTTGAACTCTAACTCAATAGGTTTACTACTCGCTTTCTGTGCAAACGGATCCCAACATGCTAACCTATCTGTATTCGAATTAGCAAACTTAACTTCCGGTGCAGTCAACCTTCACTGTTCACTGTTCGGTACCCGTGAAATCTATTAGAACGTGATGCCAGTATTTTTGTGTGTGTGTGTGTGTGTGTGTGTTTCTGCAAAAAGTTACTCTGTCCAGTTTTATTTATTATTTTGGTCGCCCTCTACGCCCCCAATCGAAGTCATGCCCGATCTACAAACACACACACGCACACACACACACACACACACACACATATATATATATATAAATTAACAGTAATAATAAAAGTATAAAAGGATAAAACACTTAAAGTCACACTTGAAATTGCTATATTTCGAGTCATGACAAACTTGAGAAGCTAGTCTTGGTCTAGCTTCTTGCCATTGAAGAACTCAACGAGTTCGAAATATAGCAATTTCAAGTGTGACTTTATCTAAGTGTTTTATCCTTATTTACTTTTAATATTATTCTTAATTTGTTACATTGTTAATAGTGTTACTTTATTTTTATTTTTCTTATATATATATGATGGACCAATGACGCAATTTGTGACAAGGGGAATTTTAGTTCCCGGAGAAATTTTGCCCCGGCACCCCTTCCCCCCCCCCAATCCCACTTACGACCGCTGGGATCGAACCGGGTCGCCTCGTGGGAGGCGAACTGTCTTAACTTCTCGGCCAAGGCGCCACCTTATATATGAATATAAAACAACGTATACTTGACTTTATATTTAAAGAATAAATATCGAAATATCGGGCATTTTGTGCGGTTATTTCAGTGTTTTATTCATTTTCCTTGTTATTTTAGCTTTATTATTATATATCTGATTTTGAGTTCTTTGGCCAAACAAAATAAATTTCACTCTGCATTATGCCCTTTGACTCTCTTGGTAAATATTCTCAAGTTTTTGTTGCAACTTACTCCAAGCATAATTAGATTCCTTGTTCCCTCCTCCCACACCCATCCCATCCCTAAACCCCTTTTAATTCTCGCTGTCCAGTATGTTTATCTCAATTACTAATCTACCGTATATAGTTTCTATTCAGTTATATTACTTTATTTCTTAAGGTTAGATAAGCACAGTAATGTTTTGTTTTTACTTTTGTTTCATGAGAGGGTCAATTAACCAGGGCCCATTAACATTTCACACCTTATCCTTAATTTACACACCATATATGAAAACATAAACAAAAATCCTAGCCGCTCTAGCCAGAAAATTCTTTAAGGAACATGATCATAGCGACCGACTTTTTCGTGTGGACTCTTTCATAGATTGTCAATTGTACACAGTTCTTGCATCACCATATTTCCTCAAATGCTATTTGCTAGATGAATTCTGGGAGATAAGCGGCAATAAATATGGTTATGGAATGTAACTTCTCAAAAGGAATTCCATTGGTAGGAATATTTTTCATTCTACGAGAAAGTGTACAAAGTTTCGATCCATTTTCATAAATTTTTTTCAGTAAAATAAATGAACCTATATAGCATGTAAACACGGTATGTATATATATATCTCCACCACACATTTTAAAGTACTGTGTCATAAAGACGTCAAGTCTTGAACACGTAATTTTTTTTATTGTTTATATGATAGACTGTTATTTTTAGAGAAGCGGATGACTAGTGTTTTCCCGTTTACTATTTAAATTGCACTCACATCTGCTATTTCTGTAAGGGAGCGCTCGCTCTTCGTCGTTATACTCTGCATATATTTTATCTTTCCACGCTCACGGAAGTATAATGGAAGCGCTAATACATGCGCTGCGAGCCAGGCGTTTTAACACAACAAATTTTGATTCACGTGTTCCAGCTCAGCTTCCGAAATGTTGGCTATTTCTTCTATGTCGGCCGGATATATAGACGCTGTTCCATAAAATAACAAACAAGTCTTTGAACGAAATACAATATTGCACAACCGTCCTATCAGCGACTATACGCATCCTTGAATGGCAGTGCTCAAGCTAATTACTGCTGACGCAAGCACGCGAGCGTGAAAAGATAAAATGTACACACTGTACATTGCTCAATATGCATTTCTAAAGCTAAATATTAATACCAAATATAAATTAATTAATTAAAAGCAAACAAATTCACATCACACTGATGAGTGATGGATGGTTGTTTGGTAAATGAGTAATATTAGCGCTCTGAAAGACCAAGGAAATGTGGTTGATGCAAGTTGGTACATATTTTTTTAAATGGTTGTCCATCGCCAATATAGTTAGAATAAGACATTTACATTATAGTTACCATACAATACGCAATAGAAAATGTCCTTGTTCGGTACATCTTTCTGTTCCCTTCAGAGCACAGAATACTCTCTTTAAGACAGTGGTTTGATGCAGAAACTAATTGACATTTTAAAGTGACAATGGTCGCCCGGCAGACGCGACAAACAAGAAGAGGGGGTCGCAATATTAATGTGTCAAGGTCGTTTCCATGGCAGCGCAGAAATTCGAGTTTTATTTGTTTTCTCTAAAAACAATGGAAGCTTGTAACGATCAAGAGGACAGATAATTCTCAAGTGAGGTTCTTCGGATGTACCCGAGACTGTTCTGAGAGGCTTAAGGCAGAAAGGAGAAATAGAGAAAGAAGGAAAAAATGTCAGTGTATAAAAGAAAGAAAGCATATGCATGAAAAAAAAGAGTAAGGGAGAGGGAGGAAAGAGAAAGAAATGAAAGAAAAAGAAAGCAAAAAGAAATGAGTAAAATGAAAACCAAGGAAGGAGTAACATGAAAATAATATTTAATACGTAAAGATTATTAATTAGTATTTTTCACGTTCTTTTTTCCAAAAGATGATAAATGTAACATGCATGGAAAAATATAATACAAACATAGAGAAGTGACTCAAACGTTAACGCTTGAGACTTGCATTCGGATGTCCCCGGGTTCAGAATTGGGTAAGTTTGTTTTAATAAAATTAAGTATTAAATTATTAAACTTTTCCGTTATATATATGCCATGAAAATGTTTGGTGCTGCCAAAATATTCAATTTCAACTTCAAATATTGGGAATTTTCAGTCCTACAAACGATGGGTGTTAAACAATTCATAAAAATGTGAGGTCTGAATTTAATAAACTTCAGATTATTTACAAACACTTTAAGTATTTTAAAACTTTAAAAAATTGTGGCAATTTCCTTTACAAGTTAGATAGTTGTAGAAAGCATTTGCCACTTAACTAATCAGCTACAAATAGTGCTAGACAAGAACATAACTGTATCATTACCAGATGAGAGAACCTATTTGTTTAGTTCTGCTTATTGAGAGCATGTGAAAATGAAATTTATTTTGGTAGCAACCATGCTTAATCCATCATTAGTTTTCTCTGTAATAGAAATAATTCTGTTTGATGTTGAGGACACTAAGTAGTGAAGAAATAATGTTAATTTTCGTCCTGAACCTCAACAGAAAACCTGCAAACGGTTTTCTGAAAAACTATACATGCCATCTATCCAAATGAAAAAAGATATCTCTTATTAAGTAATTATGCTATATTATAAATATTAAAAATAAGTTTTAAATTTTGTTTCTTTATTGTTATTATTTAATAATTATTTTAATGAACCATAAAATATTATTTTTTAACATTTTTTTCTGCTTTAGGTACACTTTTCCACATAAACACATCATTTTCATATTTTAAAATAAGTTGGAAAACGGTTACTTAACATTAGTACTGAAATAACAAATAAGTTCTTGGAACAATGTGACTGAAATAACAAGAACTAGAGAGGCAGAAATATGTTATATACATAATGTGCTATTGTGTATATATAATATATACAAAAGAAAAAGAAAAAAGTATCATTACTAACAATGTAACAAATTAACAGTTATTATAAAAGCAGAAAATGATGAAACACTAAGAGAAAATCATACTTATAATTGCAATATTTCGAACTAGAGTTCTTCTATGGCAAGAAGACAAGCCAAGTGAACAAGCCACTTGTCTTCTTGCCATAAAAGAACTCTGGTAGTTCGAAATATAGCGATTACAAGTGTGACTTTCTCTTAGTGTTTTATCCTTTTCTACTTTTATAATTACTGTTAATTTTATATATATGCAATATATTCGATTTTTTTCCCTAAAGCGCGTATTGCTTTCAGATACAGCACCATCCCATTTATGTTTGGCTTTTAAATTAATATTTTCCTAATGTTTGCATTTTTTTCCATTGTAGCTCATTTAAATTATATTCTTTTTCGAATGTCATATAAAAATTTGTACATTTAGGAACTTTATTTTTCGCTAAATAAAAGTCGTCTATGCAGCAGCGTGTCCCATTCTTGTCAAAACATTCGAAATCACTTTTGTATTCTCCGGTCTACTTCCTGGAGTAGAAAGGGGCGGCTTTAACCTTCTCTTCTTACCCTGGTACCTGTTCTCACTGAAACACAGATACAGTTTGGTTGTTTTAATCTAAATTTTATTACCTCGATTCATCACATGCAGCTACCAATATTCCTTCTTCGAGCTTTACTATGTAAAATTTTTCCTTTCTTTCGTTGTTGTGGTATATTCATTATTTGTATGTATATATAATTAGTTCTTTTTTTTTGAGTAGTGTTTAACGCCCTATTTTACTACTAAGACACCACAGGGGTACACACTGGTGATACATGAAATGAAATGGTAAAGGTTTTATTATTTAAAGGAAGGAAGCGTTCCAGGCCTAAGTTTGGGTATCTCCCCGGCATTTGCCAGTTATGAGGACTGAGGAAAACCTATAAAAAGCTCACCTCATGCTCACGAGTCCGCGCCTTAACGACCTCGGCCACCCGTGGCGGTATATAATTAGTAGGTCAATATATAAGTGACATTATACACTAACACCTAACTAAAACATGCAGTTTAAAACGTCCAAGTGCTCACTATTAATATTCTGCTTTTACTAACGCAATCAGTAAGGACTCCCGTAAGTATTTCAATAGATGATACACATGCAGTGAGTAATGTTTTACTTGCCCTCCTCTTCCCGCATACGTCGCTGGCCTTCTCTCCAACTCCCAACAGTAGAGTAACTCTTGAGCTGTTGAAATTATCCTTGGGTTCATATTTCAACGTATGAGCATTTAAACTCTGTTTATACCATGGGAAGCAGGCTAAAACACAAATAAATGGTAGCTGGGAAGAGGACACGAACTCGACCAGAGGGTGTCACGCGCTGTCAACCTAACGACCTCTGCGTGAAGCGATGGGGCTCGCATACAAACCAGCCATGATCCTTATCAGCTCGATGCTCGCTTGTTAGTAAGTTGGTATCATGTTGCTTGTCTTCAACAGATGCCACAAACCGTTCTCGCAAAACGCTGAAGTATATTGCGCTCCCTTTAATGTTGACTGAGAATATACAATACATTTGTTCACTTTTTGTTTTGAATTGATGTACTACAAACTACCAACGCAAGAAAACATATAACAAATAAATACACTGTCAATGCATACAATACATATGTATCAATAATTCAGCGATAACATGACTTTGCTTCTAACGTTGATGTACAACTCAGTTATTTTAAACTTTATAATATAAATGTAATTAATTTGAAACATGCGTTCAAATATTTAGCATATACTTCCAAAATAATATAGGATGAAGTAGTATGAGTTAGACTCGTCTATGCGCGGCTGTTTACTGGAGAATTTTGTTTTTATTTTAGTTTTTATAGTTGTGTTGAAATCATAAAATGACACTGTATTTAAAACTGAAAATAACAAGCACTAACCGCTCTTATATGAAAGCTGAAAATGATGCCCCTCAGCGGCAATGTGCTAAAAAAAGTCATATATTTCATCTCACTTATCTTCTGTACGAACACGGCGGTTCGAAACATGTTTCTTGTCCTGTCTCTCGTTACTGTTTAATAAGTTTCAGTTCCTGTAACACTATTTATTAACAGTATATTTTCTTGTCAATCGTCTTATCATAATATAGCATAAGTTTTGCTATAAAATGTTTAATTGTAATTTATAGAAATGTTTTAAAAAACTTAAAGTAAAAGATACATATTTACTGGAAATAAACACTTTGTGTTGTCACTCGGCTAATAGTTTTAAAAAAGTATGTGTTATAAGAAATATCTTTTTATATCGTATTCGCTTTTTTGTGTATTTTTCCTTATAAAATAATTAAACATTTCACAAATTTAAAAAGATGTACCTCCTGTGTATGTATTAGATAAATTTAGATACAATTTGAGAAAATAAAATGCTCCTTTGGGTAGTGAAAAAAGAAACTGCTTCTAAAGTTAAACGTAAAAACATGCCTGTACAGCAGTTTGGCACATTTAAAAAGTAAAATCAGATATATTCCTAGTAATGCTATCAATATGACAAACTCTGTTTTAAATAGAAAACTCAAGAGATCAAGAAACAAAAATTTAACAGATAAATCCGTTCTGTGTCCGCTTATAAACGGAGTGTTTATATTTTTAAAACCCTAATTAATACTGTCCATATTATTTATAAATTATATATCATAAGCTGTATAATCAAATAGTTTATATTCTGACGTAATTATTAAAAGTTGCTCTAACCAATAGCTTAAAATAAGGAAATTGTCCATGACTTGTAAGAAATAAAGTTATTAATTTGGAAGTAAATATTGCTACAGATGCCTGAAGAAAAACAATCCTTTTTGTATGAGCTCTCCTATACAATGAATACATATAACATTTATTTTTGACTGTGGATTGCCTCTGTAACACAGTTATATTACACGTTTTCTTATTATTATTGTTATTATTCTGTACTGTAGGCAAAAATCAAGAACTGATGTTTAAATTGATCTTCTACTTCAAAAATAAAAGCATATGCGACCATGCCACATCCTCCAAGAATGATGTCTTTAATTTCCATTCTCTATCAGCTTCTTGTTTTAATCAGTTACTTTCACCCCTGTTCACCCTCCGCCGTGAATCTCATCTCAGAAACATGGCATGCCTTCTTAATTACAGCCGTAATTACCGTAGAGGGCCGAGATACAGCCTTCTTCAGCAATGTTTAGGGCTAGAATTCGGGAGGGATCACTAATGTCTCTGTTAGTCTAGACTAGTTTATCTTATATTTTCTACGTTAGTCGTATTTCATTATAAAAAAATAAACTTAAACAAAATTTAATTTATGCGAAGCAAAATATACAAGTATATTAAGAATATTCATCATTTCAAGTTCTTGTATTCATATGTTTAAATGTCCATCTGATCAATAATGTAGTTCCATGGTTGTAAAGCGAACTGAAGTATTCAAGAAATAGAGAATCGCTGGTTTAAATGCAAGATGAGTAATTTATATACTGAATAAATAAATATGTAATAAAATAACAACCATTCCTTGCTTCTACAAATTTATCTTTTATATTGTGGCATATGGGGGGTATTATTAAATATTTTTGATAATACGGGTTAATAATATAGAATGGGTTTATATATTGTTGGGTACGTAGGCCAGGCGGCTATGTAAGTGACAGTTATATATTTGAACTAGGGGAAAACTAGCTCTGCGCATGCGCATAGAGAAATACGTCAACTTCACGCTATTGGTTAGATTTGAACGTGGGTACGCTGAGCAGTGGAAAGTTGATCTTAGAAGAAGGAGGACGTCTTGCTGTATACTCCGATAGGCCGCCCTAATGATACCAGTACAGTAATACAGAGTTAAACTAAATATATAAACTCAATGTTCTGGTCTGATACTGGTTAGTAATTTATTTATATCCTGGCACCATTATTTCCCCAGTATTTTCTATTTTTAACAGGAGATGACTAAGATATATTCTGATACAAGAAGTTAAGCTCGCCTATTGATACAATCGATTCATTGAGATAGCATTGAGATAGATTCATTGAGATTCATTCGCATACAATGATCAACTACATCTTTATATTTGAACCGCTTTACTATATTAAACAATTTCGTCAAGCCTCACGCCCAAAAGCCAAAATTGTTTTGTCTTCACTTTCCGGTGCCACAGCTGAAGCCCCTGTAACTACGGAAACGTATAACCTGAAAGCAGGATGCCTAAATCTAGATAGTAAAAGAAGTTTTTAATTCCTCTTGGAATTAAACGTTCCTTTGCAATGTAAGGGAATGGGTTAGCCCCCTCTAGCACCTACTCGCGTGTTTTTCATTTAATTGTATGTTGTCATTTTATATCTTCCCTCCTGACCATCACTTGTATCAAATATTGACACTCTACTAGACTAAGAATGTACGGTTATAAAAAAACCTACGTTGGATGTCAAAGGCATTGATAAATAAGCCTGCAGAAGAACGTATATCTTGTTTCTCGGTAGCGAGGACACAGGTAATGTTACGGGATCTGGGAGGTCATTGTAAATACCTTTCGATCCAGCAGCAGTACAATTCTGTCCATGGAGCAATCATTTATTAACTTCAATAACCGCTCTGCAGTAACAATGCTGAAGGAGTGTTTGATTTATGTAACTGGACTCCTATGACAAATCGCTGTGACAAAGTCGAGGTGGCCGATGTTGACAGCTAAAGTGTCGAGTGTTCACAGACCCGTTGTATACATATTTATCGTGGTACTAACCCGCTGACGCTATGCGCTTTGTTGTCTCTCTAGCGCCAGCGTTCTTACGTCCTTTGCTATTAACCATGATTAAACAGTTCAAGGTTTTAAACCTTTGCCCAAATTTTGTAGAATCCTAATTAACTGAAATTGTTTTATATGGATGTTCGAACTTAAAAAATGCATACTATTCATTAATTTTATCTTCTCTTGTATTACCGGTTTCAGCCTTGATCAAATGCTGGCCGTTTGTGTTTTCTAGGCTCTCAGTGCGACATCTTCGGGAGGAAGGGATGAGGTGAGAGACACAGTGCGGCCAGGAGCCATGGGTGGTTAGGCACGACGTATGCGGTATCCTTAACAATGTTTCCAGATAGAACACCCCAACGCTTCCTCCAAGGAGCCCGTTTTTTTACCAGATGCCGGGAAAATTGCTTCAGCCCACTTCTTCTAGACTTTTTGACCCTGTTACAGAACCAACGGAATTAAATGAGATGAAATGGGAGAAAAGAAAAGTCGTGGAAAGGAATTTGCCTTAGCGAACAAGGAAAACCACGAAAAAACCCTAGATCAGAGGGATTTGAACCCGAGACCTCGCGAATATGAGTTCCAATCGATAATTTGAGCTACCCTCCTCAGTCTTATTGGAATAATTGGTGTACCGGGAGAAAGCCTGCCTTATTACCGCTTTATAAATCAGAAATTCTATTAAACTCACCGAAATGCAACCCAGCAGAAAGTAAGCGGTCTATGGCACTGGTGATTACTGAAGTTATTACTATGTCAGGTTGTAAATCTGTTGTAGCGTACTGCAAACTGCATTTAGGTATTGTTTCTACGAGGTGTGAGATGCGATAAAGAGGTTTGCATGTTGTGAGGCAAATGAGAGCATATCTAGTCGTATTAACGGAATGAACAGCTGACGACGAAAACTACAAGATAGCAATGAAGAAAGAAAAGAAATTAAAAGATGTATCCAATATAACCCTCTGTCTCGAATAGAACTGATGAGAATAAACCCCAGCCGATGCACTAAACGAGTCACATCTTGAATTCCAAGAACTAGTCGAAACTAAAGATGGTAGGACGACTTTAAAGACGATTTTGGTAAAAGAAAAACGAATGGAGACAAATCTTCTATGAACATAGAAAAACGAATGGAGACAAATCTTCTATGAACATACAAGAACTTAGTTTGAATTTCTCAACGTGACATCGCACAACCTGCTCTCCAAACGGCACTTACATCACGAGGTAATTATAATAAAAATTATATGACATTACCAATAAATCGTTTTAATTCTATGCTTATGTAGTATATATCTAGTGAAATATTATTATTGAATTTGAAATTTGGTTCATATTTCCTTCCTTTTTTTAGTATTTGATTAAGCAAATGTCTCATAACTTAAGAACAATCGGTCTATGATATTTTATCCAGTTTATATGGTTGACTATTCCATACACGAAAAATAGACACTTTTAATTATTGTATATTCATCAATTTTAATTAAACTTGACTTTGTTTAAATTCGTTTACAACTGCCACAAAACTGGTTTATAAAACCGTTACTAAACGTTATAAATCTATGGTTTAAATTATTTAAATTTCAAATTTGAACAAATATTTAATAATAATAGTAATAATAATAATAATAATAATAATAATAATAATCACACTGATTAAAAAGCACGATTAACACATAATCTATAAAGAGCCGCATAAGCCACATTGTTGCAAAACACTCAAACATAAAACTCCTTTTGTGTATAAATACACATTTGGGAACTCATTTAAAAACTTTTAAAAACCAACAGCATTTCCAATGAAGCTGTAAGTAGAAATATTATGAACCAAACTTTTAGAAGGTTTTCATGCAACGCGTTTCTAAGATTGGAAAGGCTTGCACTGATTTCTTTATTTATAAAAGTAAACTGTGTTTAAGTTGGTTTCTTTTTCTTTCTTTTTTTCTTTCTTTCTTTTTCTTTTTTCTTTCTTTTTCTTTTTTTTCTTTTTTTTTTTCACGATCGTTTCGATATGCTTTAAAATTTGGATTTACAACACACAAATTGATTGATATAGAAACTCATTCATAACAGTAGCAGCTATACTACTAGTTACAGTTTCAACTGTACAAATAATTTTGCAAAATTACACTCATTAAATGTTTAACAGTTACATTAACTAAAGCTACAACAACCTCTATTATTGCTTAGTTACTTATTGGCCTACAATGAATAAAATGCAGAACTCTTTAAAAAAATTACTGCATGCAGTGAAGTTATTGGAGTTACAGTTTGCAGAGCGCGACTGCGTAATGTAATGAGGGATGCTAGTCGTCAAGGCATGTTCAGATAGCAGCTTATAGTTAGTTTGAGGAAGACTTTTTCATCGAGCGGTCGTGTTTTTATTGTGTTCTCCATTAGTTACACTACTGTAATTTATTGCCGGTTGCCACTATCTCATGTAACACAGTTTAGTGTTTATTATTATCAGTTTAAAATACAGTACCA